>VWZI01000103.1:157809-246438 GCA_013396835.1 Psilopogon haemacephalus
TAGCAGTAGAAAAGAGGTTAGTGGAATTATGAAAATCAGCTACAAAGGCAGAGACAAAGGAATCATGCAAGAGGAGCAGCCACAGCCCTGAGAGTGGTCTGAAACCATCTGACTTATCTATATTTGGGTTACAACTCTTAAAACATTTTTTTTCTTTCTCAGTAGAACTCTGAGGGAAGTAGCATCATCTGTTTTTTCAGGTAGTTGTAGAGAGCAATAAGGTCCCCCCTTAGTCTCCTCTTCTCCAGGCTGAACAACCCCAGCTCCCTCAGCAGGTCCTTGTAAGGCTATGCTCCAGCCCCCTCACCAGCCTTGGTGCCCTTCTCTGGACACATTCAAGCATGTCAACATCTTTCTTAATTTGAGGGGCCCAGAACTGGACACACTTCTCAAGGTGTGGCCTAACCAGTGCTGAGTACAGGGGCAAAAGGATTTCCCTGGTCCTGCTGGCCACACTATTCCTGATACAGGCCAGGATGCCATTGGTCTCCTTGGTCACCTGGGAACACTGCTGGCTCATGTTCAGTTGCCTGTCGACCAGTGCCCCCAGGTCCCTCTCTGCCTGGCTGCTCTCCAGCCACTCTGCCCCCTGCCTGTAGTGCTGCATGGGGTTGTTGTGAGCAAAGTGCAGAACCTAGGCACTGCCTGTTTGCAAACTGTCCATGCACTAGTAGAGATCTTTTAGAGAAATAAATAAATCAGGCAACAATTGAAGTATTTTAAAGATAAGTCAGTCACAATCAATTGAAAGTCTTCATATCAAATGTCAACCTAAGGGTGATCAAAATAACAGTAAAATAAAACATCAGCAAGAGTAATAGGAGTGCATAAATAGATTTGGCTCATAAATTGATTCTTTTAAGTTGTGACATGATCAGACTTGATGCTCTGTCTTACTGTCTGTAGACATAGATTTAAAAGTGAGTCTGTACCCAGAAGTTGTCTTCCTAGCTTTGAGTGTTAGATGAGGATGTTTTTCTCATCACTCAAACAAGATTTGTTTTTACAGGAGGAGAGAGGAGGATCCTTGTTCTCAAAGGGCTAATTTAGTGTGCTGTGTTCAGTTCCCCTCCTGTAGCAGCACTGTGGTTGGTTGTAGTCTGGGTAAGGTGAGCCCGCAGTGTACTCTACAAGACTTGTAGAGGGCAAAGCTGTCAGGCTTGCTTGGCCTAACCATGGACCTTACCGTTGAAGCCTGGGGTTATTTCCAGCCCAAGGTGAGGTACAAAGTGTATTCATTCGTGTTAGCAAGATCAGCTTTTGAGCTTTGGCTGTTCTACCTGCCTGGCTACCTCATCTTTGGATACTCTTTGGTGGAGGTGCCTGTGCTGGACGTTTCAGAAATCTTGATTGCTAGATGCTAGCTCAGGGAAAGAATGTGGCGTCAAAAGTCCAAGCTTATGGTATTCTGTTCTATAACTTACTAGCTGCATAGCAGTGCAGCATAGGCTGTTCTAGATGTCTGCCTCTCTCTCCTTCTCTCTCTTTTAATGCCCAGATATTTTCTGAAGTACTGGTTAAAACAATGCTTGTAGACAGATGCTAAGAACAGTGAAGGGTTGGACCTGTTAATAAAAAGTATTTTGAAATTCTGTCTCTCCTGTAGAACTTTTTTTTCCTGCCCGACAGAGCAGAAGTTTTCAAGTGGGATGATCAATGCTGCCACACAAGGCCCAGCAGAAGAAGAATTGATTTTATATCCTTCTGAAGGAAGTAAAAAGCATGTAACTGAAGCACTGATTTCTCCTTTCCAAGATAGTTTGCTGCTTGCCAGTGATTCAGTAACCCATTGAACTTCCAAAAGAAATCTATGACCTGTAGCTTTTTTTTTTTTCTTCCTTGAGAAGAATGGAGTAAGTCTCTGTAGTACTGGAATTACATGCAGGATTGTCCAGTGAAAACAACCTTTTCTCTGTGGCAGCCAACTCTTAGATGATATTGAATGCTCACAGAGAAAGCTTGAGTAAAAATCAGAGTGAATATACAACTTATTCTGAACTTTATTCAACTTCCTTTCTGTTAATTCACTATAATTAATATTATCATATAGGTGCAGTTCATAGGCCCGAAAAGAAGAGCAGCATGTTACTTATTCAGATGTAGGTAAGGCATTGGTTCTTTTGAATGTGCTACAGAAGTTCTTTTTAAATTTTAAGAAGAGAAAATACTGTAGTTGTTGGAAGTGTCGCTTCTCTGAGAGATCATGATGTACCTCTGATGTAGTGGATGTGCTTTTTCTGCCTCTGGCTTGCTTGCAGGGAAGGAGTTAATCTAAAAAATTTAAAGCATGCAATATATTGGGGGGGAAGAAGAGCCTCTGCCTAACTCTGATGGCACTATTGAAGGAGAAAACTAGGCATACTGCTTGAACCTGTAGGGTTGAACTGGGCCTGGAAGATGTGCAATAGCTTCTCTCAAAGCTCTTGTACAAGGACATATAGGACTCTGCTGGATTGCTGGACTCTATGATAGACCGGACACACTAAGAATTTTATTGTGGAACATAAACTGATTGAGACTGAGGAGCCAGAACTAAAGACTGAGAAGAAGAAAACAACTGAGAAGAGAACAATATGGTGCTAAATACTATTACAACTTTTCCCATGGAGCAGGTAACTAATAAATAAATACTGCATTAATCAAGAAGCATCAGAAATGTGATGCTTTAAGAACAAATTTTCAAATTTGCAAGCCTCGTTTGGGAATCGTGTGTATTAAGAATTTTTCTTGTTCAAAACGTGTGGCTGTAATAATATGCTTATGTCAACTTCTCATTGGAATAGATGTGATGATCTAAAAAAGACTTTTTAAAAAATGTGGGAAAAGAAGCAGCAAAAATAAGAAGCCTTATGTTTAATACATAAGGCATTTATTTTATAAATGCAGAGAAAACAGAACAATTCAAACACTGTTCATTTCGCTGCATGCTCACATCTATGGAAGGTGAATTCTGGGGATGGTATATTGTAAGTAGCTTATAAGCTGCGGAAGATATGATTGCATTTCAAACAACGCTCACTCTGCTGAATAATCTTCTCAAGCAGGAAATATCTTTTGTGTCACTGGCAGTGGAGACTATTTTATGTTCTAAAAGAGGTCTTTAAAAATTTTATTCATAAGCTTAAACATGGAATTTCCACAGTGAAAATGGACAATAGTTTTCTATTCACTTTTTTTCAGATTTATATTAAATGCTCTAGGAGCACTCCAAGTGTTCAGTTTGGGTTATTTTTTTTTTTATTCTCATCTGCAATGCTGGCTTTATTTTGCAGGTGTTGTCTTCACAGAATCACAGAAGGGTTAGGAGTTGGAGTAGATGATCTCTGGAGATCATCTACTACAACTTTCCTGTTTCATGCAGGTTCCCACTCAGGCTTTACTTTGAACCCTGGTATGGCTCTCTGGAACTGCCTTTGCAGCTATTCACTGCCTCCATGCGACATCTTTCCATTTTTCCTGCTCACAACTCTTCTTAGTTTTTCTGCTACTGGAACCAGAGGAAGAACAGGAAAAGGTATCTGGTGTAGGGCAAGGATGCTTCTGGGCTGGAGGTGCCCCTCACCCTTGTGTAAAAATATCCGAGTGCTGATGGCAGTGAGGAAGGGGCCAAAACAGAATTGAATTCTGGCTATATTAAGTTTGGTCATGTTCAAGGCAAGTAAAGAGGGAAGCTATTTTATTTATTTATTTTTAAGATGCTATAATTAACATTCCTTCTCCTTCCACATAAAGCACAGATGTTTTTTGTGATCATGCTTTGTGCAGTTTTGACTTCTTTTGATACTGCTTATTTTAGCAAGGAGCTAACATGTGCAGAGCATGGAAATTACTTGATACCCGATTTTCTTTTGCTGCAGTGGAACATCTTATAGATCTGTTGTAAATTCATACATTTTTTTTTTTCAAATACTGATGTATGATCAGTTGAGTTGGCAGAGGGCTTATGGCATTATACATTCACTGCATCTAACCAGGCTACATAGAAATTTTTCCAGGAATTAGTGCGATAGAAATCATTCTAGAGCAGGAACATCTTTTTAATATGTGTGTTTAGTAATTCCTGTAATTAATTTTTATAACTTCTCCCAACACAGTAACCTGGTTTATAACAGTTTGCAGTGTAGCATTTTATAAAGGTTTGATGTGTTTGTTTGGTTTTTTTCAATCTTAACCAAGAAGAAAAATAAGAAAATGCCCTCCTCCACTATGCTTTGCCTCCTTTCCTTTTTTTTCTTTTGGGTTTCTTCCTTTTTTCTTTTTTCTTNTTTTTTCTTTTTTTTTTTTTTTTTTTTTTTTTTTTTTTTTCCTGTTACCTTTCATCCATAAATCAGTATGGTAGCCATTTCTACTGCTTTGTTTGTGTTGAGACCTGACCTCAGAGGAAGGGTTTGTGGGAGGTTCTTTAGGGATACCTAAGGAGGTAAACTGACACTGAGATGGCTAGAATGGTTGGCAGTTTATTGATTACATGTTAGTGCAGTTCACTTGGATCATACAGTGATTCTTAAAGCAGGTGAAATGGTTACCTAGCCAGATAAAGAGAATGTGAGAAGGTGAGAGAGAAGAGCAAAGAGAAAAGTGAGGTAAGATCAGAGGTAAGAGGGGAAAAAAGGATCGCCACTCTAGATTCCAGCAGTGTCCTACATGCTCAATGTCTTCGTGATGATGGGTACACACCAACAGTTCATGTTGCTGCCTTTTATTCCTGAATTCCCCTTCATTCCTTGCATGTGGGTGGTCGGTAGACGTGTTCCCAAGGCAGGGCAGATCACATGCTGCACAGGTGCAGTGGACATTGTGGTGACCCTGATGTGGTGGGAGCTCCTAATCTTCTGTGTGACTGTGCAAGCTCAGCTGTGAAGCAACAGCCTTGAGTTAGCACAGGTGAGGTGTAGGCACCCAAGTGGTGTCTGGTGTCTGTACTGCAGTTTACCGTTCCAAGAGTAGACTGTCATCGATGCTTCAATACAAAGAAACAGAAGCAGAGCAGCAGTCTGTTTGAGACAAACTTCTGTGGTAGCAGAGAAATGGTTTGTGCAGAACAAATTTCTATGGGAACACAGGTTCCAGAGTTTGTTTTAAGCATATATTGTGGGTTTTTGTCTTTTGCTCATCTGTCTTGTACTGTTACAGTACACTGCTGGTACTTCAGAAAATAGCTTACCAGTATGTGAAGAAGATGCGTCCTTTTGTGCATCTCTATTAGACACACAAGGTCTTTGAGATGTCAGTGCCCTGTGTAACTGAGTTTTCTTGGCACTAGTTTGGTTGTAGCTAGATAATGAACTTAATTTGTTTTAAAACAAAATGGTATGGATAACTGTTGAATTTGTTTTGAGTAATGCATTTATATATATGTATGTGTGTGTGTTTGTGAATATATGGATAAAAAAGGTGCTTTGACCAGTGATAAAGACTCAAGAATCTGAACTGACATTGGCCTTGTAATCTGTTTAATTTAAAACTTGCATTTTGGGGATTTTACTTGTAAATAGCTTTAGAAAATGAATGTATATTTGTAACAGAGGTACTAAACATCATAGGTGGCTCACCTTTGAATTTCTGTATTTGTTGATGGTCCCAGGATGAGACTTTGGTGAGGAAACTCATCCGTAAAAGCAGGAACAGTATTTTCTGTAGTCCTTGTTTAATTGGAGAACTTTGAAGTTGCTGCTATTGCTTTTCTCTGCAATCAGTTAAAAAAGATTTTTTTTTTCCTGAATAGAATTTGCTCTACAAGATTGTGCAGTACTGCAGGATTGACATGAAAACTCCCACAGGTTTTCACAATGTTGTGAATGAATGTAGTACTGTAATAACTTGCAAAGTGTGGAGACAGACGGTAGTTTTTTGCTGTTTTCAATGGAAAATAAAGACTTGTAATTTAATTATATTAAAGAATAAATTGTTGACAAGTTACTGATCATATTGGTCAGACTGAACAGAGACCATTACTGTACTGATGAGAACTATTAGGTGTAAATGCTTTCCTGTGAATTAACATCATGATCCTCTTTGTTTTTATGTGTTCCCAAACTATACTGCTGGCATAAATTGGAAACAGATTCCTTTACCCATGTTTGCTGTATCTCTTCAACCTGCAGTAACTGGCTGGTCATGAGTGAGGTTCCCCATGGCTCATTATTTGGGCCAGTTCTTTTTAACATATCTTTATCAGTTGTTATGCACAAGGGGATTGAATGCACCCTCAGTAAGTTTGCAGGTGACACCAAATGGGGTTGAATTGTTAGTCTGCTTGAGGGTTCTGCAGAAGAATCTAAACAGACTGGATCAATGAGCTGAGGCCAATTGTATGAAATTCAACAAGGCAAAGTGCCAGGTTCTCCACTTAGGTCACAACACCCTCATGCAGTGGTGGAGGCTTGAGGTAGAGCTGCTGAGCAGCTTTCCAGCCAAAAGGGGCCTAGGAGTGCTGATCAACACCCATCTGAAACATGAGTCAGCAGTGTGCTCAGGTGGGCAAGAAGGCAAACAGCATCCTGGCTTGTATCAGATATGCTGTGACCAGCAAGAGTAGGGAAATGATCACTGGAGAGGCCAAGTCTAGAGTACTGTGTTCAGTTTTGGACCCCTCACTGCAAGAGAAGACACTGAGTTGCTTCGGTGTGTACGGAGATGGGTATCAAAGCTGGTGAAAGGTCTAGAGAATAAGTCTTACAAGGAGTGGCTCAAGGAACTGGGATTGTTGAGTCTGGAGGAGGCTGAAGAGAGACCTCATTGCTCCCTACAACTACCTGAAAAGAGGCTGTAGGGGAGGTGGGGTTCAGCCTTTTCTCCCTATTATTGGGTGACAAGACAAGAGGAAATGGCCTGAGATTGTGCCAGGGAGGTTTAGAGTGGATATTAGGAAAAATGTCTTCACTGAAAGAGCAATTGATGTTTGGAACAGGACACCCAGAGAAGTGATAGAATCACAGATCCTGTTAAGTGTTTAAAAAACCCCTGTAGATGTGGTGATTAGGGACATGGTTTAGTGGTAGACTTGGCAGTGTTATTTTATGGTTGGGAAAGCTCATGTGTTCAGTTAATATGTCAAGCTGGGAAGTAAATACTTGAAAATAAAGACAATTACAGCATCTGACTGGGCTTTTTCTTTTATCCCTAAATAATTTTGACAGACTAATAGTTACTTAAATACAACATAGCTACTATTTGAAATGGTGGTTGTTTGTTTTGTTGTGGTTTTTTTTTTTTTTTTTGAGGGGGAGAGGTTGTTTGCTTAATTATGTTTGACTGAAGTGTGTGAGAAACATTATTCTTCTCTCTAAAAGAGTTTCTACAGAAATTGTCAGTGAGAACTTCCCTTCCAGTGTGACTGGTAGCTTCTTTTCTCAGAGAGGGATGCTTTCTGGATGCTGCTCAAAGCGCTCACAGTAAGAAAAGCCTTTTTTTCCGTCTCTCATGGGATCAACACATCATCTGTGCTTTCTGATAGGATGAGTCAGCCTTTGTCTTTTTCTCTTAGTACTGGAAACAATGCGAATTTGTTGGATGCTTCAGACAGGACATTTCTGTCTGATTATGTGAATAGAATTTAATTGGTTATGTTTTTGCAATTTAAATACTGAATGGAAAGTTTTGCATATCTGAGAATAAGAATGTTCAGACTGCATTAGTAAGATACGGTTTAAAGTTGATTTTAAACAGGTTGATTTGATTCAAATACACAGATAAGGGCACCTATGGAAATGCAGTAACAATTCTTGGAGAAGAAGGAAGAAGTGTTCTTGGTGTAATATATACTTTCTACATGTGCAATCCTTAATTTGGGCTGGTTTAACATTCCTAGTGCATGATTTCTATGGATTTTCAGGTAGATTTTTCTCAATATTTTTACTAAAAGAAAGATCAAATGAGGAGCTTCTGTTAGTATGACAATATAAAGCTACAGTCTACATTCTTCCACTATTAAGCATGTTATTGGCACTAGCCCAACAGGTATAGATACTTCTGTGATATACTAAAATTCTAGCTGTTACCAAAGATAGTCTTATTAATGAGGAAAGAAATATGAAACATAGTGAAGTCTGCTGCAAGTAATTTTGAAGGCACAATTTGTGCTCTTTCACTTCTTTCATTTATTATAAAACCTCTATGGTGTGCTGGTTTGAGGCTAATTGGGATATTTTAATGACAGAAATTAGACTATTGGTTGTGAGAATACAATAGAATAGAATCAGCGAGGTCGGAAGAGACCTGCAAGATCATCCAGTCCAACCTATCACCCAGCCCTGTCCAATCAACTAGACCATGGCACTAAGTGCTTCATCCAGTCCTTTCTTGAACACCTCCAGGGATGGCGACTCTATCACCTCCCTGGGCAGCCCATTCCAATGGCAAATCACTCTCTCTGTGAAGAACTTCTTCCTAATATCCAGCCTATACCTCCCCCAGCACAGCTTGAGACTGTGTTCCCTTGTTCTGTTGCTGGTTGCCTGGGAAAAGAGACCAACCCCCACTTGGCTACAGCCTCTCTTCAGGTAGTTGTAGACAGCAATGAGGTCACCCCTAAGGCTCCTCTTCTCCAGGCTAGACAACACCAGCTTCCTCAGCCTCTCCTCATAGAAGAAAATAATGATGAAGTCTATATCATTCATTGGTTTGCTGGAAGGGATTAAAAACCCAAAAACTATTTGTCCCACTTGGTTCTGCAATGCTGCTCCTATTCCCTTCTCCTTCACTCCATTGTAATCTCTCGACTAACAAATAACAACATAAGCTTTGCTGGTTGTTTTTGTTTGCCTGTCCAGGAAAGTAGAGGGAGAAAGAGAGGGCAGCTTTGAGCCCCTTCTGGGCACCTTCCTTTGTCCAGGAGGGAGTCTGGATTTCTCTATTATTTCTAATTTGTATATAATTGTAAATACTTGTAAATATATTGTGTATATATGCTTGTACATTTTGCTTTTCTGTAAATATAGCTTCGTCCTGCTTCCAAGCTGTCTGAGCTAGTCTGGTAAATTTCAATAGGGGTGGGTGTATGTGTGTGTGTGAAAGTTCCTAACCCACCACATATGCAGATGCATGTTCTGCACTTGCCAAAGCCAGAAAAAAAGCTATTAAAAAAAAATGCTGTGGGAGAGAAGGCAAAGACTCCTTTGCCAATTTAGACAGATGGAGAAAAACCCAAACAGAGCCTTACTCATTATAACTGTGATTCCAAGAGCAGTTCTGGAGGTTAATGCTTCTGTATTACCAGAAGGCTGTAACACAAGTCAGCCATAATTCTAAACATGGACTAATTTATGCAAATGACATCAAGATGATATAGTTTACAAGAACTGTTTGGCATGATTATCTCAAACAGAATTTTTGTGTTTTGGATTGTACACTCAATTTCTTTAGATTAGGAGTACCCTCAATATTTGAGGTTTATAAATTAAAATATCAAACTACTATAGTAATGAAATATTCCATATTCAAAATACATCTTCATGGCAAGTGTACTGATATAGATCTATTATGATTATATGAAAGTGTGCACAAATGTGGTAATTATTATTTTTAAATAGAAGAAAATAATCTGTAGATGTTCAGAGAGAAAACTTTTAAGTCCTTAAAATGACAACTGTATATTTCAGTGACCACTTCTATCACCTACTGATGCTTCTCAGTATATGCTGGTTCCCATTTATTGCTAGTGTGCCTTAAATGTTTGGTTTTCTTGTTTTTATTGTTGTTGTTTTGTGGCTTTCTTTTTCAGAGTAGTAGAGTACAGTTATAGTACAACTGATTTCAGACTGTTTCTGCATAGTATATTCAATTGTTCCATTTCAAACGAGCAAAAGTACTTGATAGGAACATAGTTTTGGAGGTCAGAAGTTCAACTTAGCTCCTGCAGCAAAGTGATTTTATAATTTTTTCTATTATCTGTCTGGAAAAATGCAATTTTTCAACTTGCAATTTTAAAGTATGTTTAATTGAACAATGGGCAATAAATAGATTTTTTTAAAAAAATAGATCAACTAAGATTAATCTGGTTAGGCTGTTAATTATCAGCAGGATTAAGCTCAGCTAAAATAAGGTACTTTTAAATAGAAACATGAATAATGAAACCAGTAATGGCAAAGTCGCAGGAATGATGAGAAGAATTTTGTGTAAACAAGGTGGTAATTTCACCTCAGAGAAGTTTTTTTCAGATGCAGCATGTAAAATGGATAAAGGGCTTTGTAAGAGCTATCTCTTTAATCCTCTTCAGAATCTGTAAGTTGCTACAATAGATTCAAACCATGTCTTTCTTATTTTAAAATAGCAATAATTTCTTGCTGTTTTGCATATTCAAGAGTATTGTAGAGAAGTGAATCCTCACAACTTGTGCTAGTCACATGTCAAATAGTATTGTGATTGGTTTCTGCCTTTGGTTCACTGCAGGTATTTGTTAGGATGCTGAACTTTTCAACAAGAATGAGCATTTTTTTTAAAATACTGCAAGTCAGTCCATCAGTTTAGCCCATAAATGATGCTGAAGAGAGGTCATTTGGTCACTTTTGTTACAACGAATAGCATAGAGGCTGCTTTGTATATAGGCTTTGGGTCAGCCAACTGATTTTTCTTGCTTTAGTATCTGACTGTTGGTGGATCTGATCTGTTTTTTCAGTCTGTGGTGGGTTCGAGAAATTGCCACCCAAATTAAATTTACCAGACCAGCTCAGATGGATTGGAAGTAAGCTAAAGCTGTACTTTACAGCAAGCTAAACTTACAAGCACATTTACAAAATACATTTACATGTATTTATAATTACATATGATTATCTACAATTTAGAAATAATAAGGAAATCCAATCTTCTCCCCACCCTGGATAAAGAAAGTGTGGAAGGGAGCAATGTGGTGTCCCTTCTTCTCTTCCCTAGGCAGAAAATCAGCAAGTTTTTACATGTTACCTGGTCAGTCAAAGTTAGTATCCAGTCATGCACAGAGGAGCAGTGGAGGAGGTGGAATGAAGATGGCAAAGGGAAAAAAGAGTGAGAAATTGTTTATATGTTGCCGTTTTATCCTTCTTAGCAAACTAATGAATGATATAGACTTTATTTTGATTCTAAATTCTAAACAAGAGAGAGGAACTTTCTGGACATTGACTATAGATTGTATGAGCAGAGCATTGGATGTAAAAACAATAATAGAGAGTTAGTTTTTTGAACTGCTACACAGTCTTTGTGTTGCATACCCACCTTTGGTACCTTAAAAACATTGGGTTGCATTTGTACTGGAGTTCAATGTATGTACTTTTTAGTTATGTTCTCAGTTCCTTTAATGCAGTTTGTTGTTGAAGTTGATTTGGAAGCTTTTTCTATATGGGATCCCCATTTCTATTAAAGCTGCCATGCCATGGACTGTGTTTAGGTTGAATCTGTTAAAGATGAAGCTTAGCTTAGGCTGCTTTTTGGCATTTCTAAGCATCCTCATACCTCAGTCCACATGCCCTTTCATTTAGAAGGCATTGTCAGTTTAGCATTTTTTGTTGATTTTTGAGTAATTATATTTTTTGGTGTTGCTGTTCTTGTTGTTCCCATAGATATTTTTCCCTCCCCCCCCCACCAAAGTGGACATTTTGAGAGCCATTTTTAAAAGTGTTAAAAATCTCAGTGGTGTTTTGGGAAACATCAGATGCTTGTCTAGGCATCCATAACATCAGCAGAGAGTGACATGTGAAACACTGTCTTCATCAACTGAGATTTATGCAGCATGGGTGTGATATGTGGCTGTTTTCATTGTGGAAGGACAGCTGCATATCAGCAAAATCACATTTCCCATCCTGTAAGAGAGAAAGCAACAGTCAAAAAGGTCACGTGCCCTGAGTGAGTATTGACTTCAAGCAAATTACCAGTCAGTACAATGTCATTCAATGCTTGTAAAAGTATCAAAATGTAAATTAAATGCAAGAGGAAATTTCAGAAAACTCCTAAAATACTCTGGTTTTCTAAGGGTCAGAGCACTAAGTATTTTGAATTTCATGGTTTGTTTTTTGGTTTTTTTTCAGAATGTCATTCTTGAAAGGTAAAAATCTTAATAAATGGTGGTAAGTTTTGAGATTAGAAAATCTTTGGACCAATTTTGTTTTCTTTTGTTAAGTCTTCTACCGTAACAGCATCCTAATCAGGCATATTGAAAATGTAGCAAATAAGCCTAAATTTGGTGCCTCTCTCTTAATAAGCATCTTATTTTCTCATGTTATTCAATGAAATTAGCATTATTAGTGATTATACCATCCACAGATGTTGAAGTGCTTTATACATGGTAATTAACTGTGTAGCCAAATGGTCCTTGTTTGATATAGGTAAGAATTTGTGGAACTATCATATGATCTCACAACAAATTTATGTCAAGTACTGAAAAAGAAGTAGGTGTCATTGTCATTCATACTTAGGTCTTAATTCCTTTTATTTTCTGCATACCTTCACCTGGTGCCTTGTTTACTTCTCTGCCAAACTGATGTGGCTGTGTTGTTTTTATGGTGAGGATTTTGGTGGAATAACATAATGTTAGAGGCTGGAAGAAGACGTCTGAAGGTCATCTAGTCCAAGCCCCCTGCCAAAGCAGGATCACCTAGAGTAGGCCATACAGGAATGTGTCCAGGTGGGTTTTGAAAGTCTCCGGAGAAGGACTCTGTCACCCTCACTATAAAGAAGTTTCTCCTTATGTTGAGATGTAGCCTCCACTGTTCTTATACCTGTTGTTCCTTGTCTTGTCGCTGGGCACTACTGAAAAGAGACCATCACCTTTATCCTCACACCCACTCCCCCAGACATTAATAAGATCCCCTCTCAGTCTTCTCAAGACTAAACAGCCCCAGTTCCCTATGTCTTTATGCATAGGAGATAAATGTTTATGTCCCCAGATCATCCTTGGTTAATCCATGCTGGCTACTCCTGATAACATTTTTTTCATGCAGAAGAGATGAAGATGCAAATTGTCAGATGAGCTTGCCTGGTGGACTTTTATCCTGCTAACCTCATTGACCCTTAGATTTCACTTGTAATGATAGACTACAATGTTCCAGAACTGCATGTTTTTCAGATGTTACTGCTCTCTAGCACAAAAGTTGATATAAACACTGTTCATCTTTTGCAGGCAACCAGAAGTGCGTCTTTTATAATTACTATTTGATCTTCCCTGAGATGAGCATAGATTTTTTTTTTTTTCTTTTAAGAGATATCAAGAGCTAAAACAGGGCTGAAATCAAAAAAGTCCCTAAATGTGTTTCATGAAAAATTTCTTTATTTTTTTCTAAAAGTGATGCTGATACTCCCTTCATTCCTTCTATTGGTTTCACCCCTACAGTTATATTAGGTAACAACAATTACAAACTGATTTTACACATGCAAGTACTTGACTTGCCATTTTCTTTGCTATCAAAATGATGTTCTTAATGAGGAAGAAGTTCTGAACTTTCATTGAGATCACAAAAGCAATTACTTGAAATCAATGCACCGCTTCTTTTTTCTTTTCTTTTTTTTTTTCCCCCCTCTCTTCTTTAATGAATGTAGCCATTTATGGGAGACTGACCTTTGCAGGTTTACTAAGAATCGCCCTGTCTAGACTCAGCTGTGAAACTGTTTTAAAATTTATTTTATGTAAGCTTAAAGACTAGTTTATTGTTATTACAAGACTTGAAATAACCAGATTTGGTTGAAGAAAAGGTGCCTGGGAGTCTGTAGGTGCTAGAAATAACAAAGGCAATTGTTGTGCTCCTCTTATTTGAGTTTTGTTTTCCTGATGCTTATTTGTATGAATTAGAAGAGTAACACCCACTCTTTGTGTATGGTGGTTTTGTCAGCTTTCTAGAAACTGGACCAAATTCATAGCCAGGCAAGGGATTCTCTGCATGTTCTGAAGCCAAAAGTAATTTCTGGGTGGTAGTACTAAAATTCTCTGTCTGGAGAAGATGTGTTTAGTTGCTACAACCCTTATTCATGGATGTGAATTTTGTAGCAAGTAGTTTTGGTCTCGAGGGGTGCCTGTGTTGTGTCACTTAGGAGGAAGGGTTTGCTGCCTTAGTGTGTAATAACTGTCTTGATAAAGAAAATAACTTCTATTGGTTTGCTTTAATATAGCTGGAGTCCTGGCAGTCCAGGATGAACTAGAGATGACTGGTGGAAAAGTCTGGTGCATACAGAATAGGTTAAAGAAAACTCAGCCTTTTGTCACTACCAAAGGCTTAAAGAACATGAGATGAGGACTCCTGTCAGGGCTCAGAGAAGCCACCTGGAAGTTTAGCTTGAGGGGAGTTTACTTGGAGCCATGTGTCAACAGGTCCACTGCTCACACATCACCTTTGCTTCAAATGACCTCATCTGCAGATTAAACAAGACTTCATAAATTCCTTTTTTTTGGCAGAATTAAGAGCCCACTGACCCTGTCACAGTATTGTACTGCAAACTTACTGCTTACACCACCAAGCTATTTTTCCCTGTTGCACTGAAAGATGATTGTGTGGCTGCAGGTGACATTGTGAAATAGAGCTTAATGAGGGAGAACAACTGTCCAAGCTTGGCTTTCTTTTATCCTTTACCTCTGCTCAAGGTGATTTTTAAATGCCTTTTTGACTGCACTATGTAATGAACAAGGCAGCAATTATTCCTTGTCAAATTTATAGTTACTTGATTATTTACATCAGCTGAAAGAGGCCAAAATCAATGGGAGCCCTTTTGTGCTAAGAGTGGAACTTCATTTTATCCCTGTCAGACACCTAATTTGCCTCAGCAACTGCTACTGTTAAAGCAGGGCAGAACCTCCTTCCCTGAAGATCTTAGACCAAAGCTGCTAACGCTGCACTACTCTCTGCTGTCCTAAACAAAAAGAATACAGTAATATACAGAAAACTAACTTCTAAATGTTTACCACTTATGAATGATGTCTGTTGTTTTTTGGTCTTCTGTAAGATAGCTCCATCTCTACGTAAGTGTATCTTTTTAAAGTTTTCCCTTCTGAATCCCCTTTCTGACAAATGAGTATTTTTCATGGTCTCATCATTGATATTTTTTTTTCTGATACACTGTAGAAATTTTGCTGCACATATTAAGCATTACAGCCAAAAAGTCTATTTTCTATTCCTGAGGAAGCTGGTTTATGTTTTCTTTGGTGAATGCTGTAACCAGTTGTGGCCTACATACTACTTAAAGGTATTTAAGTTTTAAAATGGCTTCCCATGGTGCTAGTTATTTTGTCTGTGTAGCAGGGCTTGAACTACCCCATGTGGTAGTTCAGAACTCTGATATGAGCTCATAATTTCATTCATTTTCAGATCTATGTGTTCCTTAATCTGTGCTGGCCAGAGCCTCTGCAGTGTTCAGTGCCAGGTGAGCTGTGAGATCAGAACAGGACTTCTATCATGTACCAGAGAAAAATGAACAACCTGTTATAGGGGAGAGATTACTTCAGCAGGTGTTAGGTTGCAGTAATAACAATGAAGGCTCTTTTGTTGTTCGAAGTGTCTAAAACAATAGAAAGAAGCATTCATCACTTGCAGTGGCTTTTGGGTGCTATAGAATATCATTCTTTGATGGGCTTCATTGCCTTGCAAGCAGGCTTTAATTTGTTTACTTTAGCTTTAGTTATATAAACAGCAGACTTGTTGCCTTTAAGGTCCCCGGTCTCAAGGGAAGCTGCAGCTACTCATCACCTTTGACAGATGATGTAAGGCTGTATTTTTAACAAATCTGCTCCTTTACAAATCTGTTTGCTCTTGGCATACCCCCTTTTTATGTATGGCTGAGAAGAACAGAGGGAAGAGAAATAATGTATGTATGAACATGTGGATATTGTTTATTCCTTGGTAGTTATTGCAGAGTGTCAAAGAGCAGTTGGGAGTTGGTCTGTGATGACAGGACTTAGGGGAAATGTCAATGACTTAAAGAACTTATTCAAGGCTGGTATGTTTGAGTATCCCTTTCTTACTTTTCAAGGAAACAATGGCTAAGCAAGAATGGTCAAATTTTTAATCTCCAGTTAAAAGGCATACGATTCACCTTTTTGGGTTTTTCCTGTACAGTAAAATGCCTTAATTTGTTCATAGAACCATAAAACTTCCAGTTGGAATTTTTTTTTTTTAAGATCGCCAGTCCGGTCTAACACCACCATGTTCTGAAAGTGCTGTGTCTACACTTTTATTACCAATCCTTCAGAGATGGTGACTGCACCACTTCCCTGGGAAACCTGTTCCAATGCCTGACTAATCACTTGCATTAACAGTGTATTTTTATAGATTGCAGTACAAGCAAAATATGAAGAAGAGCTTTAGAGACAAACGCAGACTGCATTTTTGCTTCATACTTTCTGCCCTGAAAGTTTTATAGTTTGGTTTTACAAAATAAACCAAAGACACAAGGCTCCTTTTCATCTGAATAGGTTTTGATTTTTTGCATGTTCTCAGCATTTCTTAATTTTGTGTATTTTACACTAAGTTATATTTTGCCAGTTTGAACCTTTTCCACTAATCATTAAGTGGATGTTTAGGCATGAACTTTCTTAAGCGAAAACTCCAGTACCAGTAGAGACCTGTTCTGGTAATATGTCTGTCCCTGGACAGTGCAGTTCTCAACCTTCATCCAATTGTGTGTCATAGGTCTGGAACAAGGAAGTGACAAGTTCCTCTGCCCTTCACAGCTGTTTGCTTGAAATGTGTGCATCTGCCATGGATGCAGCCTGATGCGCTTACTCTTGCTCTTCTGAGTTGATCTGCTGTAGGAAGTTAATTTTAATAGTTAGTTATTCCATACAGAGATCAATGTGCAGTCGATTCTCCCATCCCAGAGTTTACTAGAAATCCTGCTTGTGTTATGTTTTTTGCTGTGTGTGTTTCCTCTCCCCTGTCTCCTCTCTCTGGGACATTGAAGGCTAACAGGATTTGCTCCTACATGGATCAAACATCAATACACGTATAATGGACTGCTGTACATAGTCTTTAGTGACATAACTGTCAAGTATATTTTTACTTACTCACACCTATAGTTAAAGTTTTTATCTGAATCCTCACTAAGTGCTAATCTTTCTCTAAGTTTTCAGAGTTGCAGATTATATTTTTTTAAAAAAACACAAAATGAATGAATGTCAAACACTGGATAGTTTCTAAAATTCTTTTTTCCTCAAATTGTCGTGTTTTATGACCAATTTTTTTTGGTGCCAGCTAATATTTTTTTTAAATAAGCTCCAAATCCCAAAACTACCTTCAAGAAGTTACTAAGTAATTAAAAGCTAAGGTGGGTTTGAGTTGTAAATACTGTGAGGTGATCCGGGGCTCTTCTGTCCTTCTAACTCTAGACTGTATTCTGGCCTTTTATGTCCAAATCTTCAGCTTTCTTCCTCCAGCCCAAACTCACATGCTTCTGAAAAATGAATGGAATACTTGACTTTAAAGGACAGTAAAATGAGAGTAAAAGCACTCAGTAATTCAGCGAAAATGGAGTTTCTGACCAATGTTAAACACTGAAAACAGTGCCTGAATAAATTTGGAAAACCTATTTGTTTTTTGTAAAATAACTAGAAATAAAATGGGGCTAGAGGAGCCTTAGGCACATTGTATTTAAATAAGCTTCTTGTTCAATCCAGAGCTAAAGCTGTAGTTATGGGTAATGTAGCTTACATTTTATTTCAAGAGAAAAGATTATATTATCATAATTTCAATTGTAAATGCTCTTTTCTTTTGTCAACAGGCCACTGATAAGATCTCTATGTGAACCTGTTAGTTGAAAAAATGACACACAGCATGCACAAAGATAATAAACCTTCTGTGAGGAAATTTGCTTTGGTGCTCACGAACTTTAGTCAGGTGGGATATTTCAAAAGAAAAGTCTGTTTGCAGCAGTAAAACTGAGAAACCCCATGGCAACTTCCAGCTCCCTCTGTGTGAGCATGGTAAAAACCCTTGGCACTCTCCCATCCTGAATCCATTTTCATTCCCCCAAGCACCTTATATTTTGACTTGGCTTACCTCAGGCTGAGGTCTGGCAGTGTTGCCTGACAGCAAGGAAGTATCATTTGCTGCATAGATTGGTGCATTGCACAGGGGTAGGCATTGAGGTGGGCAGAGAAGGTAGGCATAGCCCATTTTGATCTCTGATCTTTGTTTCAGTTTTGAATATATACAAGAGAATCCTCAAGGCTTTCCCATTCCCTCTGTTCCTTCTCTCTCCTCCTGAATTAAACAGATTTAAAGCCTTCTATGAGTACGTCCTTTGAAACGTTAATGCTGCCATCAATTTGCTGAATTGGGGAACATATTGAGAGTATTCAGGCTAGTTCTTCATCCTGCAGCAGGTTTGAGATTCCTGGAAAATAGCCGATCTCCTACAGGTGACCACTACACACCTGAAGGAAACATGGCCAGAAAATGAGTCTGGTAAAGTTACTGTGATTATTGCAATAAGTTGGCAAATAGAAAGCACAATTAAAAGCAAAGGATTAAGGCAAACTGGTTTTCTGCAAATCCAACTCACTCTACAGAGAGTCACGTCATGAGAATGACATAAGGGTGGAGTTTGGCCAAACACCTTCCTGTCTCTCCATATGCGACCAAAAAAACAAACAAAGAAACCCCCAAAAAACCCCAAAGGATTGCACAGTATACTGAAGGATGAAAACAAATGAACAGGAAAAATCTCACAATTATCTTTGTGCTTTGTAACTGGCTTGGAAGCTTATTTTCAGTCAGAAACATTTTTTTTATAGTGTGCAATTTGGACTTTAACCTGAAGTGTTGCATTACATTTTTACCTCACTGATTAAAACAGGATTCATTAATTTATGAATTTATATGTGTATAAAAAGATACGAATTGCAGAATATCGCTCCTGCACGTGGAGATCTCTCATATTCCTTCCATGTGTTAGAGTTCTGGGCATTGAGCATGAGAATGATGCTTCCTGTTTTTGTGTCAGCTACAAAATAGAGTAATTTCATCTCTTTGCAGCATTGAGCCTTTGTGATCCTTGATCAGAATTGCGTCTGTTCTACCTTAAGTTGTTGCTAAGCAATGACTTGGTGTACCTGTCAGCTTCAGTGCTATCATTGTGGTAAAAAGGAGTATCATTTATTAATTTAAATTACATAACTGCAGACTTGGCTCAGGGGATCATTACACAGTGAGAATGAATATTCTTTCTGAGCTACCATAGTTATACCCTGATCTTGTGACAACATGAGGAGAAACTTCTTTACAGTAAGATGACAGAGCACTGGTACAGGCTGCCCAGAGAGGTTGTGGAGTCTCCTTCTCTGGGAACTTTCAAAACCCACCTGGATGCATTCCTGTGTGAACTACCCTAGGTGATCCTGCCTTGGGGCAGATGATCTCTAGAGGTCCCTTCTAAGCTCTAAAGTTTTGTGATTCTGCTTCTGTGACAATTTTTTTTATAAGTTGGTTTCAATGTTTTAAATTTGGCTTAGAATGGTTTGAAAATAAATTTTGATGAAGACAAATTTTCTTCTGGTATTAGTCCTAATGCTTGAAAAGCAACCTCTATATCAGACGCTACCTTTCTTTATCCACTCACAGCAAAAAGTATATTTCAATTGGGTTGGTGAGGCACTGCGACCTCCCACTTTGATGCACTGTCCACAGCAGGAAAAGATTTAAATTGAATGTTAATGGAATATCCCTGTAGTCCAGGGCCATTGATCTTTTTTAGTGACATTTGAAAACAAACAAAACCTCTGCCTTTTCTGGGTAAATCATAATGGTATACCTTGCTATTTCTTGCTAGATTAGGAGACTGACCTTCTGTAGTTTGATAGAACTATCTAGTAAATATCCATTTGCTCTATTAACAAGAATAGTTTTGTTACAACCAGTCGATTATGATATATTAATATAAAAGTACAATTTGTTGTACATAGGGATTCTCATTTCATAGATGAAAAGTAACCTCATTATTTTATAGTATTTCTGAATATGGAAGATCATCTTGTGAGTGGTTATGTTACAAATTCAAAACGTGTTTGTTTTTATTTTAGCAAATGCTTAGCCAGTATTCCAATACAGAATCAAAACCTCATGGCTGAAAAGCTTACAGTTGAAGTAATTTTTAATGGCTGAGATTAGAATTAACATTGTGTGGGGAGAGTCCAATTCCCAACGGCCACAACCAACAAAAACCAAAACCAACTAGACCCAAGTAATACTACTTCTTGCATGATAAGGCCACTTAGTTAGCGAAGAATATAAAACAAGGCATGAAAAGAGCACACACAGACAGGCTGAGACAAAATGTTCTCCTTGGGTACTTATCCTTGGATTGTGGCAAAATTATGGATTATGCAGTATAGCTGTAACAGTGCTATATCCCTCTTAGGTACTTGAATCTAATGCAATTGCTTCAAAGTAGAGCAGGAAGTGACTGCAATATGTCACTTGTATAAGGTTTTAATCCACAGGTACTGAGTTAGTGCTGCAGAATTTAAGATGTTCGATTACTTACAATAAATTCTGAAATTAAAATAGTATTTTTATGGTCTTTCCACTACCTGGACTGAGTACTTGTCTAAAAACTACTAAATTAATCAGCTTTTCATTGATCAGTTTTAGTACCTTGAGGTGGGTATCCTTCACCAAATAAATAAATAAATAAATAAATAAATAAGACCTTCCTCCTGTAACAAACTATTTTAAAGATTTGTATTTAATTGTCTCACGTATTGTGCATGAATTTAATGAGGCTTTTCTTGGACTGAGCTGTCAGAGAGCTATAAAAGTGTTCTCATTGCAGTCAAGAAAATGTTAAGAAAAAGCTCCATTTTCAAAGTGGACTACAATACTGGCAAACCTGTGTTTTTAACTTGGGAAACTGGGTAACAACTTTGGGTGTGGGTTAATGCAATCTCTTGTATCTTTTCTTTCAATGTCCTGCTTTGGCAGCCTGCCATATCACCACTAGGCTGTTGCTGTTTTCAGTTTTACCCTTTTTAATAACAATGTCAATAAGTACATCAAAGGCAACTTGTTTCTTTTGTTCCTGTGCAAAAAGAACAGAGTTAAAGATGCTATTCAAGACAGGAGGCCTATAAGCTGCTTTGTGACTTACAGATTTCCAATGCAATTATTGCAAGCAGTTGCCAAAATCTCACACCTAAAGAGGGAAAACTGTGAGAACAGCTAACAGTCTTAGAAGGAATTTTCCTCTGTGAACTCTTTATAGACTGTCAATCAATATGATGATTATATTTAGTCATCAGTAATCACTAGGAATAACAACCTGATGATGAAATTCCTGCCCAGCATCAAAGCCAGATTTCATTCATACTGCCTGCTGCTTCTCTTATTCTGTCAATTAGAGTCAGGATTGAAACCATCATGTTCTTGCCAGTACCATAAGTGGAATCAGTCATAATCTCTTGTACATTAACTTTCTTAATGGTTCCATGTCTGAAATGGATGCTATGGAGGTATTTGCATGCATACTTCCATTTGACATCTACTCTCTTGTACAGATTGAAATACTTCCTTGGAGGTTTGTGTTCTGACTACACTTGAAATGTCCTGATTTTAAGGCTGGATGTTCTGGGAAGTTCAAAGAAATTAAAACACATAACTTATATTGAGATTCAGAACATCAGAAAATCATGGTTGATTCATAGAGCTTAAAGCTATGTGTTGTTCAAACAACTTAAAAATAAGAGCGGGGGGAGAAATCACTAACAAGCCAACCAGTCCTTTAGTAATCTTCTGTGTTGGTGCACTGTCGTCTATTGCCAAGATTATGTTTCCTCATCTCTTTTTGGGTATGACACAAAAAGTTAAATCTCGTTTTCTGAGATGGGTCACAATCTGTGCTTACCTAGTGTGGAACTCTTGTCACTGAACTTGGCAGATATTGCACAGGGTAGATCACTGAATGGCATGTTGATCCATGTAAAAATAGTTTCCCCATGGCAAAATGATGCCCTGTATTCTTAAGGAAAGAAATTAAGACAAACTCAAACCAGTGCAGTGCCTTGGCTCTCTTCTAGGCACGTTGCAGGCCCTTATTTATAATTCATAAGCTGCACTGCAATTATCACTGTAATAGATACCTAGTTGTTAATCTGGGCAAACATATTTCTAAGACTTTTGTCTTGACCTGCTGCTTTTTAACCTTTATTTTAAAAGCTTGATTTGTCCATCTGTTGTCTTGATTAATTCTTGGTCTTTGGGGTACTGTGTTGCTTTGAGTAGTTTGGCATCTGGCAGAGGTTAGCAAGGCTGTGCTGGAAGAGCTCTGCTTAGGGAAATCCTGGTGTTGTTCAACTTACAGTGAACCTCATGTAAATGCTGATAGGCTGTAGAAAGGAGAGCACAGCTCTCCCTCCTAGTCTGATCAGACTGGCACTAGGTATTTTGCAAGGCAGGAGTAAATACCACAGTGATTTTGACTTAAGTGCATTTTTTGGGTGTTCCTGTCTAACCAGGATGTATTGATTTACTGTAATCACCTATTGACCTCTGAGTCACACAAGGGAACGCTATTCTTTTTTTCTTTTTGTTGTTACTCACTGTTGTGAGTCATGTAAGATATATGTATGCCCTGTGTATAAACAGCCTGGTTCATTTAAGGTTCTTGCTGTTGTTTCTTCTTCTTCTAGAAAAAAACCCACTTATTTTCTCTTTTCTTTAGTTTGTATTCCAAAGTCAAATTGTGCTTAGTATGACACTTTTCTTTCATTTTTACAGATCGTCTCAAGTATGAAGCAAATTCTTTATAGTGTCTTAGCACATACTTAGTCTTTCTGCAGACTGAAACGTGAAAGACTTTTATCTTTTCTAAAATTGAACTTTAGAGGTGTGTGTAAGATCATCTCTGAGCTGATGATGTCTTTTCCCCTCCACAGATAATCAAATAACTTTTTTTCTTTTTTTTATTTTTTTCCCTTTCTTTTTTTTTCTGGAACATTGTCATGTCTACAAAACTATTCTCTTTACATGAACAAGCTATATTATTTATGTGCAGAGCTTGTTTCTGTATTGTATTTTTATTCTACAAATGCAGAGTTTCACAAATATTGCAGTATGTTTTCATTTGAAAGAGCCACTGAAAAAAAGTTGGGTTTCACTTCAATTTTCAAAGCTGTTTTACTGGAAGCAGTCATCCAACACTCTGTATATATGTGTATGTTTGATTCGCTTTTACAGAGTTCTGCAAAACGGTACCTTTCCACCTCAGGGGCCATTTACATTTACAGCTAGGAGGACTGAAAGAGCTAGACGTGGGTTTTTTTTTATGGCAACAAAAAACTGGGAAGCAAGTTATCTAAATAAGAAGCCTGGCACTAAACATACAATTAGTGTCTATTTCGGTACAGTTCTGGTGCTAGGAAGCCTCTTTATAATCAAGCCTCACACTCTTTTTAATTTTTATACACACTAGCACCTCTGAAGTGGATTTAAATGCAGTTTTCTCCCAGTTATGCAGATATTTTTTTTTCCTGCAAGAGCAGCAGAAAGACGACTTAATGTATATAAGGAAACAGGATTCAAACTTTGTGTCTGTCTTGCAGGAGAAAAAAAGAGACATTTTCACATAGGGATTGTAGTTAAATCTCTTGCAGGTTAGGTTTTTCAGTCTAATGTGTACTATTCCTTCTGTAAATGGTTAATTTAGAAAAGCACAGTTTTGGAACATGATTTTAAATACCATTGCACCGATAATTGGGATTTTCACTTTGATGATTGGTGGAGTAAACTCAGACAGTTTGTGCTTACCTGTCAGTTAATGCAGTAAAGCTGATCTAGTTCTCCCTTCTTTCTTTGGAAACTTTTCTCACTTCTACATTTTGTGTAATATGCCCTCGTAAAACATACAGACGTGGCAAAGCACAACTAAAATAAGCAAAAATCCTGCTACTCCAAATGTATATTTTGTTTCCTCTTTCCCCTCCAGAGTTTCTTCTTGAAGTCCTGACCCATACTGTACCCATTCTGCTTCTACTGGTAGAAGCCACTAGCAGAAGATAATTTTTAAGACAGTTTTGTTATTTGTGACTTCATTGGTACACTGGGTGAATGAAAGAGAAAGTAAAAGCACATGCTTACCAGTGTGGGAAGTAGCTGTACTGGGTTTTGCAAGTGATAGATTGTTGGTTTGGTTTTAATCATATGTTTTTTGACTTGGCTGGTAACAGTTACTTAAACATTAATGATAGCTGAAATAGGCCTTCACGTGCGCTGCGGGTTTGCAGTGGGGATGGTTTGGAACCGGGCGATTTCCTAGCAGCCACCCTTGGGGTGTCGGGTTTCCTGCGGGCGGGCAAAGGCTCGCATGAAAACAATCTGCCCGCGCCGGCTCTGCTCCCGTCAGCAGCAGCGGGCGCAGCTAGGCGTCGTGGGGCACTGCTAGCTTTTACAGCTCCAGAACCCCTTCAGTAACTGAACAGCCACCTCTTCCTTTTGAGGGGGAGGAAGAGGAGCCACTCAGGGGGTTTGGCCCCGGGGTTCCTGAAGCCTTAGAAATGGCGGTGGTTTTCCAGCGGGGAGGCCTCCAGGAAGAGGGAGTGTGCTTGGCGGCAGAGCAGCACCAGCAGGGCTGCTGGAAGGGAGGATGCTGATTGAAATAATAAACAAATGCTGGGGATAGATAACTTCACAACTGTCAGCACTGACAGGACCAAAGGAGGAGATCCCCATCGAAGCCTTTCGAGGTTGCAGCACGATTCTTTGCTGGACTTTTTTTTTTCCCCCGAAACAAAGTGACTTTTTATATTTCTTTTAATGGGCCTTGGCTATTCGGTGGTGCAGCATCCTCTGGGTGAAGCTGGAAGTGGCTTGGTGATACAGCAACATCAGCCCACTGGTGGCTGGCTTGAAGGTGGGCAGGGAGAGAAGAGGTGACCTCTTGTCTGGTCATGCTGCTGTTTTTCCCAGGCTGAAGTGTGCCTCATCCCACTTGGACTTCTCTGAAAAGCTGACTTTTGGCGCTGTTTATAAATAGAAATTTCTTTGGGGACTTTTTTTTCCGCCTTTTTTTTTTCTCCTTTGTATTGAATGAAACAACATGGAAGAATATGTTCCTTCTTCCCACCCTCTGCATACATCATTTAGCAGTGGAGTATAGCTTCTCTTCTGTGAGATCACTCGAACTAAACATTGAGCTTGAGGCCTGCAAGAAGCATTTGGAGCCTGCAGGCCATTGCTGAGGTGAGCTGGAGGCAGTCCTGGGCAGGCGGTGCAGCGCCATGGGTCCCGGTTAAGCCTGCGAGGAGCAGTGCCTGGTGTCAGCGGCGCGCACTCAGGTACCCAGCACGTGGGGAAAAACAGCCAGGACAGGGGAGGCTGCGACAATGCTGCTGCTGCGTGGACTGCCCCCGCGGGAACACGGCTCGGGAAAGGGGCGCAAGCAGGAGCTCGCAGGGAGTTTTGACACAGTATAGGTGCAAAAAAGGAAACCTTTTGAAGGTGATAGACCTATCTTGGAGGACGTACCAGGAAAATGTAGGCTTCGAGGGATGCTTGATGATGATTGGCCTGAACTTCAGCTTACGTGAGTTGCTGACAAAATTTGAAAAGGTATGATACCACAGTTTCATATACCTAGGCCTATGCACGAGGTTATGCTTTTGAGAAATACACGTTTAAAAGATAAAGTTCCTGTTAAACTTGGCAGATTTTCTGTGTTACTTTTAGGGTCCTTAAGTGACCCCCTGATTGACTCTTATATTGGGAAATCTAAGGAATTCTTCCCATCCACATTTCTGGTCCACCAAGATTAACTTTAGATTGTAGTCATGTTTGGTTTTTTTTTTTAAAGGAAATGAAAGAAAAGTTTGGTTCAAGATTATAAGGAGATTTTTCAGAATGGTTGTGACCTAACTTTACTGTGAGTGTAAAGGAAGTACCCTATAATCTGCCATTAAATTTAGATTAATGTTTTCTTAGTCAGGTTGGAGGATCTCATGATGGCTTTTAAAGTAAAAACACTTCCCATGCCACTTTTCCCACCATTTGGTCTGTTGTTCTTTTATTCAAAGTACTTTCTTTTTTTCTTACTAGAATATTTGGTAACAGTAGTGCTGAGTGGATGAGGCTTGGCTTTGCAGTGATTGCACTGATTAGCATATGACAGGAGACTCTTATAAAGCAGGTTGTTTTCATCTGGTTGTCACCACTTCCACTGAAACCTGAAATTTAGATTGGTAACCGTCTTTAGCTTGACTTTACATATTCTGGTTGTTTTTTGTTTTATATTTCTCTATGCAACCTTCCTCTGCCCTGCAAGACCAAAGTGTATAAATACCCATGCGGTTTAATTACAAAACAGGAGAGCAGATTGTAAAGCCTAATTATGTGGTCTTCTATCCTCAGTCTCTAAGCCTCAATGTTTTGGGTTGGTTTTTTTTTTTTTTTAATACTAATTAGCATTGGTCACCTGGACAGAGGTATAATGGGTTTATTAAATGAACTAAAAACCTCATTAAAAGTAAGGGGTTTTTGTTTGTTTGATAATTTTGGTTAATTTCAGAATCATAAGAAGTCCTCAGAAGGCTGTTGTGAATTGCGTTGAGTCTGTCATATTTTAAAAACTCTTATTCTTGCTTTCCTACAGTAGCAGACTTTGGAGGTAATGAGGTAGATACTGTTCACCAGCATGAATTTTCCAAAGTAGCTAGTAGCAACAGATGAAAACATTTGTGACATGATTTCTTCACTGTGTAGATGACTTTTACTTCCTCTGCTCCCAGTCTGTCAGCTGGGCTTCACTTTTCTCTTGTAATTGCTTCTAGTAGCCTGTAATTGCTTAAGTAGTATTGAAAGAGGACACGTGCTGGAGTCTTTGAGATGCTTCATGATACTGTTAAAACACAATTTTTGGAGGTATTATTTCTAGTATTTGTACTGTACGAGATGTAGAATTTGCAAACTCCATGTCCTCCTCTGTGATTTTGAATATACTGCTGTCATTTTGTCTCAAATAAGTTAATGATGGTTCTCAACAAAAGCAAAACTCATAGTTCTGTCATATTTTTTAGCTTGAAGCTTACTGTTTCAGTTTGTTGTCTGTTGTGCTGAATTTTGTAAATTTGTGCCACGGTGTTGGAAAATGCTATGACGCTGGAGATGAAAGTATTTCAGTTGGTGTATTTTCCCCTTTTGCCCTGTTTCATCTCTCCCCGTCACAATTCCCCACACACCCATGCTTTCTTTCTGCTGGCTGCAAACTCCTCAGTTAGAAAGAGTTGTGACACTGGCTTGCAAGCTTCTTTCAGCTTTCTCTATTAATTTGTAAGGCAAGAATTATGAATGGTGTTACTGTGGTTGTAATGCAGAAGCCAGATGGCATTTCAGAAGTTCGAGGGGCATTCCCTTCCTATGCAAGCCTGGAGTCACATTACACTGGAGTGGGCAGGGCCAGTTTGGCTTTGTTCAGTCGCAATTATGTGGCTGTTTGAGTTAGTATTAATGGATTTATGATGCCACACAGATGTTGAATCAATGCCATGTGATGGAGCCACAGAGGTTATTGAAGGCAGGCTGGTGGTCTTACCCTTCCTGAGTGCATCATCAGTCTTGTGATGTATCCTTACCCATGCCATATGTCACCAGTTAAGGCTGTTAAGGTACTATCCATTATGTTGAAGTGCAAATCAAGACAGCTCATTTTGGTGTGGGGTTTTTGGGTTTTTTTTGGGTGTGGGATTTTTCTGTGTGTGTTTACTTGTTCATTTTGGTAGGTTTTGCGATTTTTTTAAACTTGAAGTGTCCATGCAAGACTTTTGGTAGTGCAGGCATTTGGAAATTACATGTGAAGAGTATCTCATTGTGTCGTCGCCCCCCATAATGTGGGATTTTTGGCCAGAAATATCTGAAAGATTAGTAATCAAAATTTATTTAATACCTAAAGCAAATTGCTTTTATGAATTGCTTTGATCTTACATAGTAGTCACAGTGGCTGTAGTGATACTCAGTGTGGTCTGTGTAAAACAATTTAGAGAAGTTTGATGCGTGTCTTTATGCACACTAGTTTCACTCGTGGATTTACAATAGCAATTCTGCCCAAGGGTTTTGTATATATACTGCTTTTCTGAGTGAATTAATTATGAACTGTTTGCTTAACAGCAACTATAGTGCAGACCTTTGAAACAGCAGATGGGATGTCCTCTGACACCAGAGAGACTCCCTAGATGAGATGAGTAACTGGATTCTCCGGATACATTTTTTTCAACCGTCTCTTTGCAAGAGCATCCCTCTCCCTGCTACCCCCAGCTTTTGGAAGGAAGAGAGCAATAGAAGGTCCATTTCCCTTTCACAACAGCCACTTTCCTATGCTTGTATCACGCCCTAATTCTTACTTCCTCAAGAGTCATCCTAAAGTTAAAAGCTCTGAGTGAAGCATGGGCTAAAGGGAACATCTGATACAACAGTGATCCCAGAGGCAGTTGGCAGCGGCAGGTGAAATGTATCTGGTTCAATACAGACTAAAGAATCTGCTATTTAAAAAACAACAACAAAAAACACTAAAAAAAACCTTAAGTCCATTCCCTTGCTACTTTCTGTGAGACCTCAAAGGAAGACGTTCTGTCTGATGTCTGTGGCTTGCAGTCACGTCTCTTGTTCGGCACTGATGTTTTTCATTCCAGCTGTTCTATTGGAAGAATTTTCTGCAGATGCTTTGAGCAGTCATCACCTTTATTCCTGACCTCTAAAAGAGGCAGGTGCAGCATTTCTGTAACTATGTCTTTACTAACTTGAACATTGTCAGTGAAGCCAATGGGCAATCATTTTTGTGGGTCTTGCAATTTCCCTGTATCTGAACTCAGGTTGCTGTCCTATTCCTGTCATGGATGTGATTTGTACTTCTTCCAGAAGCTGGCAAAATAGCCCTGGGAGTCACCTTTGCTGGGGAAAATGCAGTTTGTTAAGCTATTGTTCACTGATGAGGAGTCGACCTCAACTCCTTACTCATTCTAAGATCTTCATGTTGTTCAAAAGCTACAGTAGTTTGCTTGTCCTGTGGCTTGTACCTGGCATTTAAAATTAGGTAGCCATCTGTGGTGTAACACAGAACACTGCCAGTCTTGTGTCACAGCATCAGCAGTAGACCTATGCATCCATTTCTTGCAAGTCACACACATATGGTTCACATGCCATAATTTGCCATCTCTGCTCTGTGGACAGATGTTCATAAAAAGCCAATGTAATTCTGTTTTCTAATAAACATTAAAATAGTTTAAAATTGAGATTTAATAAATAATTTTGCTGTGTATAGTGGGTTTAAAAACATTGGAGCAAAATGTTAAGAAGACCTACATGTATTTAAAGACCTGAAGTTATGATTCAGTATAGAATGCTACTGACATTTTTTTGCAAGAGGTGAATTTGAATTTTGTATCATGTCATGTGGAATGGAAACTTCAATAGGGTGCCTTGCTAATAGATCCTGTAATGTTAGAGGAACATCTGTGTCTTTATTTTACACAATAAAGCTTAAGTAAATTAGGAGTCTTTATGGTAAGAAAGGAAATGGAATAGCATTCTCTGTATTATAAAAGGTGTTATTTCTCCAACTGTTGTTCTGGCATGGAAATGTGGAGTTTTCATCTTCCAGTCATGCTTTTGCCTTCAACAGGGGGGTTCAGGAGCTTCAAAAGGAAAAATATTTTGGTTATTTTAATGGCAATGTACCAATGACTACAGTATAACCAAAATCTGAAAAAGCATGAGTAGGGGTGATTATGCCAGTAGTTTAGGAGGTTGCAGACTGAACTGGACTCAACTTTCAGAAAAAGGCAGTAGAATGCCCATTGTCACAGGAATGCTGTTGATTTGGTGGATTTTTTCTTCTTTTTGAAGGCTTTATGTTTTGTCATTATAAAGGAATAATAGTTTTCGAAGGACAATTATATGTGCTCTTGTAGCTGTTTAAAACATTCTTGCAGTCTGTGAGAGGAATAAAAGATAGCTGGTTGACCTTGGAGTTACAAAATTTTCTGTTCAAATTTTTGTCAGATATATTCTTTTACCCTGAGCAAGTCACTGTAGCCTGCTTTTGAGCTGTTCTGTTAGCAGCTCCAGATGGAGTCAGCTCAGCCTTTGGGTCCTCTTTGGAATTGCCATCTATACCATTACTGAGTGTCACTATATTTATACATTATTTAAAGACACATGCTGTTCAGTTGTCGTTATATGATGATGCAGTACTTTATTTGATTGAAATTAATGCCAAGAAGGAGGCATCTTATTAACAAAAAGAGACTTAAAATAAATTCCAAGTATGAAATGAAGGCTTGAGTTCTATAGATAGATCAGGCATCATGAGAGGAGTAAAGAGGGAGAGAAGCAAAGAAATCTAAGGTTCAGAATGGAGATAAGGGGATTTTGAAATCACCTGACCTAAGTGGAAAAGACAGGCAGATCTTAATGCTTAAAAGGAATTTAAGGAAAGTGACAATCTCCTAATAGCCTGGCTAGGGTGGGTAGATATAGGTATATATATTTTCCTTTCTGTATTTCAAAACTTTAGAAACTTACACCTTGATTTATATATAGGATTAATTACTTCCTCTAAGAACTTTCTTTTAATTTAGTACCTTAATCCTGCAAGCACTTGATCATGTAAGCAGGTCTTGTACCAATAAGTTATCAATCCAATTTAAGAGAAATCTGCACATAAATTACTAAAATACTCATCTCTAGAGGAATACCTCAAAAATCTATGTTGACAAAGCTATATAAGTACAGTTTTTAAGATCTATGTTTTTTTTCCTACTAAGAACTCCTTCACCATTTTCATTGTATTTTTTTCTTTTTCTCTTTATTTTGCACATCTTGGAGAGCACTTTGGTGCAGATCCTCTTTGTATTATGCTAAGAATGATCATGTTTTGTGGGTTTGTCCCCCCCCCTTTATGTGACAAAAGCAACGGATACTTTTTCCACCTCTTCTGCATCCTGTGTGCTGCTCTTGTGCCTCTGGATATGGGAGCTTCCATGTGATAATAGGGAAGTCTTTATAATTACTTATAAAGTACTGAAAAATTGAATAGGCCCTGAGCAGGAGAGTCAGTGACCAAGAAAGGAAAGAGGAAATGAAAATACAAGGATGAGCATGAATTTCATTGTATACAAATTAGATGGAAATAGAAATTGCAGGAAAGGACAACTGCAACTTGTGTAAAAATCATGTGAGAATTGAAAGATTGTCATGACACAGTGACTGAAGGAGATTACTACTAATTGCAGCAATCTGAGGGCAAGATGGGAGTCTATTACTCTTGTTAACTTTCCACCAGAGAACAATACCTGAATAAGAATCCTAAATATCATTTTACATTGTTACGTGGGGATAAGCAATTTACTGTGTCCATCTATTACCATTAGCTATCTTTTACATCTCACCTTTCTGATGTACTGTCTTTTTTTTGAGAGCTGTGATGCACTGGTATTCATTATTTAGTGTCAGTTCTGTTGGTTTATCCATCAACTAAGAGTACTTTTTTTTCTCCCTGGAAAATGGAAATCAGAAAAGAGAAGTTAATTAGCAAAGCTGATTCTTTTAACTGAGCCATCACAACATGACCATCACGGAACTCAAGAACATGAACAGCAGATTTACTGTGCCTTAATTAATGTAACATGATGACTGGCAAATGCAAGAATCAAACCCATTCTGAATGAATTATTTTTAAGCATCCATGCTTAAGTGTCTTCTGAAGTGTCATAAAAGATACAGAATTTTATGAAGGTTCTCAGGAACTTTAGAATGAGTATTGTAATTGTAGAATGGAAGATGAGAGACTAGTTTGTTTTCAGTGGAGTTTTCTTTTGTATCTTTAAAGAGACAGAAATGGATTTGACCTGACTAGACTTCTTTATCACAGATTAGTCTGTAATTAAACCTGTAACTGCTGTATGTGGTTATGTCTCTTACTGTGTGGGCTTGAGCTGGTTTTCACTGAGTCCACTTGGATGTTGAAGGCATAAAGACGGGAGCTGCAGATGTTTTCAGATAATTTATTTCTTTGAGTTTGTTATCATCAGACATTTCCATTTTGCTCTTTTGTTTTAAATGCCGTTGCTTGTATCTATTTTCAGAAGGGTGGCTTTTGTCAGGATAGTTTAAAGACAGCAGAAGTGTCTTTGTACATCTTGCAAAGTAGTGAAACTTAGATCAAAGAGTAGGTAGTTGTCCAAAGTCACATAATAGCTCAGTTGGAGACTCAGCTTCACTGATGCCTGCCCCTATCTCCCTTTTTCTTCTTCCCCAAATTCTCTAGCTGTACCCTTTTTTATTGTTTGTTTGGTTGGTTTTTCTTCCCTAAGGAGAGCTTTCATGCCGTCTCAGACTCATAGATACTTTTACACTGTTTCAAACTGTCAACTGTAGATGTGCCAGCAATCATTCTAAGATGTAAGACTGCATCTTGAGGATAGGGAGGTATAGGATCCTGCTTTCTTTCCTGCTTCTAGTAACAGATGGAAATTACTGAAGAGTTGTCTGGAAGAATAAAAACCTTTAAGGCATTTTAGTTACTGAATTACTGCCTTTGCAAAAGAAGTTTGTTTACATCTGCATGAAGTTCCTGTCACAGTCTTCACTGATTAATCCTATTGAGACAGCCAGTACAGCTCTTGGCTCTCCGCATTGCTCTATTAGAGTATACAGAGATGGATGGATGCTGGAAAAGCATTGGCAATGATACAGGAAGCTTTGTTTGCTCATAATTCTTTTAAAAATAATACTGTGCTCATTTAGATGAAGGCAACATCTGTAATGGATTTCTTGTGGCAGATGGTAGACCAGAGAATAAAGTGTTTAGTTTCTAAATGAAGAAAAAATGGGTAAGATGGATTGTAATCACAAACACTTCTTTTTCTTTTCAGTATTTACTATGATACTCAGATTGTAATACATCTTGCTGTTTTGTGTATACCTTTCCATATATTACAGGCCATGATATACAGTAGTTTATTTGCTTAATTGTTCTAGCTGTAGTAGTCCTTTGTTTGCCATTAAAGGACTTACGTTTCAGTTAAAAGCCTGCATTGCATGTGACCTCAAGCACTACAGATATTGACATTTCATTGGGATGTGTAGGGTTTCTCTAATCTTGTGTTGCAAAAAAAGGGGAAAAGACCACATAACTGAGGCTAAATCTGTGTAATGTCTGAGCAGGAAATTATTTTTAGTGCATTTGCAAGTGCTGTACTGCGTGAAATGACTGGGAGAACAGTAGACAATTAGTTACCTTCAGAGTTACAAAAACATACTGAGAACTTAGTGTTTATAGTTCTAAGTTCCATTTCACCATCAGGAATGACTTCTGAGCTCTTTTTCTTATAGTTAAAGACAGATATTTTATAATCATGTCAGCAGAGTTTCAGGTTTTTTCTGCATCTCTTCAGACTCACACAGGAAAGTCATACTATGTGCTCTGTTTGAGCACATATAAACACTAATGAGAATAAATTTGCCTTTCATTTATCTTTAGAGCTAAGATGTTTGGACTCCTCTTGCTATTATTTCAGGATATCCAAGCTGAGATTGATGCCCACAATGACATCTTTAAAAGCATTGATGGAAACAGACAGAAGATGGTGAGAGCATTGGGAAACTCTGAGGAAGCTGCTGTGCTCCAGCATCGACTTGATGACATGAACCACCGCTGGAATGACCTGAAGGCAAAGTCAGCTAACATCAGGTAATGAAAATGCCAAGACATGAATTGGGCACAGTTGCTATATTCTGACAGGCTTGAGAAATGTGACCATGGCATTGAAGTGAAACCTCCTTTTTCTTCCATAAAGGATCTGTGAGCCCAAATATGTAAAGTTGGCACACTTGCTCACCAGGCAGTCCTAACTCCTCATTCCCCTCTCTCCAGAGCTTGCCACTCTGTGCTAAATTTTACAAGAAGTCTTTTGAATCTTTCCTTATTGTAAATTGATAGCAATGTGATTGAAATATTTGAATCTACAATTACTGTGAAGAGAAATGAGGAGTTTGTTGCTTTTTTTGGATTTTACCACTGAAATGAATAATTTGATAAAACTTGGATCTTAAGTGTCTTGATCCATATTGGTAGTATTCTTTTTTTATTGCTGATACTCTGTTAAGAAATATTTTAAAATAAATATTAACCAAGCAATGTCTTTCAGTATCGTTTTAGCCTAAAAGTGCCAAACTCACTGACTGCCCAAGTGTAGTTGTTAAGATCTTCGTGATGCCATTTTAGATGTAGATATTACCATATTCATTAATGTGAAAAAAAATTCCACATTAAAATTAATTGCATAGAAAAGAATTTCTAGTGCTTTTAATTGCAGCTGATTTTCTTGTTGATTAAAGGAAACTGTTAAGCATTCATACAGTTTTTTCCGAAGGCCAGAAAAATATGTTGAGCTTGGAATTCAGGCACAAGAATTTGAAACAGTGAGACAGAAGGGTAAATGTAGCACTCACCTCTCGTCTCTATTTAACACATCACTAAACTAGTAAACATAGGCAGAGCTTGAATCAGAAGAACCAGGCAATTTGGGGTGAGAGCTTGCAGAGACTGGCCCCCACCACTGGACTACTTTATTGCAAGAGCTATTAAACTTGGGACTGTTACCTGCTGTACTCACAAGTCAGCATGAGAGAAAGACACAAACATGCTCATAAGATTGTAACTTAGCAACTGTGGAGTTGCCTCAGGAGGAGTGGCTAAGGGAACTGAGATTGTTTAATCTGGAGAAAATGAGGCTGAGGGGGAGAGCTTTTTGCTCTCTACAGCTACCCAAAAGAAAGTTGTAGTGAGGTAAGTTTCTTTTACCTAGAATCACAGATTGTTAGGGGCTGGAAGAGACCTGAAAAAATCACCTTGTCCAACCATCCTGCCAGAGCAGGATCACCTATACCAGATCACACAGGAATGCATCCAAGCGGGCTTTGAATATCTCCAGAGGGAGAGTCCGCAACCTGCCATGGCAGCCTGTTCCAGTGTTCACTCACTCTCACAGTCAAAACATTTTTCCTCGTGTTTGCGTAAAACTTCCTATGCCTCAAATTCCACCCACTGCCCCTTGTCCTGTCATTTGGCATCACAAAGAAGAGCCTGGCTTCATCCTCCTGGTACTCAACCTTCACATATTTATAAACATTAATGATGTCACTCCTCAGTCTCCTCTGAAGTAAAGAGCCCCAGCTTTCTTGGTCTCTCTTGTAAGGAAGATTCTCCACTCCCTTAATCATCTTTGTGGCTCTGCACTCAACTCTTTCAAGCAGTTCCCTGAGGCCCTTTTTGAACTGAGAGGCCCAGAACTGGACACAATATTCCAGATGTGGCCTCACCAAGGCAGTGTAGAGGGGGAGGAGAACTTCTTTCAAGCTACTAATCACAGCCCTTATAATATCCCCCAGGATGGCATTTGCCTTCTTGGCCACATGAGCACTTTGCTGGCTTATGGTCAACCTTCCATTCACTAGGACCCTTAGGTCTTTCTCCTCTGCACTGCTCTCCAGCAGGGCCTGTACCGATAGCTGAGGCTGTTCTTTCCCAGGTGCAAGACTCTACACTTGCCCTTGTTGTACTTTATTAAATTTCTTCCTGCCCAACCCTTCAACCTGTCCAAGTATCACTGAATGGCAGCTCAGCCTTCTGGTGTGTCAGCAACTTCACCCAGTTTGGTGTCATCAGCAAACTTACTGACACTGCACTCTGTGCACTCATCCAGGTTATTGCTCAATATATTGAATATTACTAGTCCCAGTGCTGACACCTGTGGGATTCCACTAGATATAAGCCTCCAACTTGATTCTGTCCTGTTCAGTGCTCAGTAACTGTCCTATCAAGTGAGAGGAAAAAAGGAAATTGCCTCAAGTTGTACAAGGGGAGGTTTAGTTAGGATATTAGGAAAAATTTCTTTCCTGAAGGGGTGTTCAGTCATTGGAATGCTGTGCAGGGGAATGGTGAAGTCGTCGTCCCTGGAGACATTAAAAAAAACATAACACTTCAGGACATGGTCCAGTGGTCATAGTAATATTGTGTTGGTGGTTGGACTTAGTGATCTCAGAGTTCTTTTCCAGCCTTAATGGTTCTGTGAGTTCTATCAAGCACAGACAGTTCAGTTTCTTGGCCCTTCCTGGGACTGGTTGTAATTTGGAAGAAATTGATTAAAAAAAAAAAAAAATCTTCAAGCCATTTATCTGGGCCAGCTCTCAATTTCAGGTCAGTAATACAGAGACAGCAAAGCTGCACGTCACTGAGCTGCAAGCGGACGATAGGCATGGATAAGAATACTAGAACAAATACAAGACAACTAAGTTAACCTTACAGATCTCAGCCAGTGTTGAAGAGAGTGTAGCCTTTCTATATTCATCTGTTTTGCACTGTTCTTTAATTGCAATTCACTTTTCTAGCTCGTGCAAAAGCGCCAAAATCCTTCATAGAGAAACAGCAAGGCTTTGGAAATGATAGAGATCAATGTGTTGATCTGGCTGTTTACCTTCAGGTCTTGTTTTCTTGGTATACTGGGTTTTAAAGGATGAATTGGAAAGCAACACTCTATGGATGAGTCTTGTGAAAACATCATGTAACTGTATTAGATGCTAGGACTGAGTGAAAAATCTGTTTTGTTATGGGGTTTGGCTTGGGATAATGCTTCTGAATAAACATTCATTTCTTTTTAGAATGTTTTCAGCAATGTGTACATTCTGATTATGTTGGTTTTATTTTTGTTTTAATTGCTGAAAGTACTGCTCTCCCCTAGGGATAATACGAGTTTTTCTTCATCACTTGAGTACTCAGAGCTGATGGCACTAGTCATTGTGTTGAATGTACTTTGCTACTGTAAATAATGGGAGTTCCACACTGGAAAAGCACCACTTTTGTGGCCTATTTTTAAATGCATGGAAACTATTTAAACCTATGACACCACCTGAAAGGGCTATACATAGTCTCATGGAAATTACTTAAAGACTTAGTCACAGTTCTTTTTCGCTCTTATTGTTATCTTACTCCCAGAAAGAAAACAAAGCAGCAGATTTTCTGTGGGCCTGCATTTTAAATCCAGATGCTTAAGAGAGATTCTTTTCTCCTGGGACAGAAGGTGCAATGGTATTAGTGTTTGTGGGAGGGTAAATGTAAAACTGTGGGAGAAAGTGGGAAGGATTCTCTATATTTAGGCCACCCACTGATATTTTTATTCCATATGTTCCCTTGGCACTCAGCAGGGAAAGTGCTATTACCTCCACAGCAGAACCAAAAGCTGAGGAGGTCTCCAGCTGTGAAGAAAGCCTCTCAGGGTCAACAGAGGGGAGTTATGTCAGACTTCCTGCTCCTCTTGATGATTTTATTCAGTCTTGAGCAGAGGAGAGCTGTCTGATGAGCTAGGTGGAAGCATCTGTGTTTCTTCAGGCTCATCCAGGATTCCCATAGAAGTGCTTCTGAATACCAGGTGGCTGATGCTGAGGAATGTTGTTCCAACCAGTGAACAGACCTGAACAATCATCTGTAACTGACCTATATTTTTATTAGTGCAGATTTTTAAGCCACCACTTGACTTGGCAGATCACTGGAGATTGCGAGGTCACTCATCACATGAGCACAAACACCTGAAGATTTATTTGCAGGTTGTGTAGCAGTAGTAACAATTCCAAAACAAAGGCCAGAAATCTTGTCTTTGAAAGCAAAGAAAACCAAGAAACATTTCCAGAACTTTGACACAGTTTATCATCTGTCTTTGATAAAATCTGCATGACAAATATAAATGTGATGCTAACACATCACAGTGAAATGCAAATTGGAGTATATCTTGGTTCCCTTGCTCTTGAGCAGCACTTGCTTTGAAAGGGGCTTCCTTGAATGCATGTCTCCTTGCTGCTCAGGGGAGCTTGTGCCAGTTCTTTAGCTTCTGATGCATCTCACTTTTATTTTCAGTGTTGATACTGGTAAGATTAAAAGGGTAACAATCAGGAAAAGTGCAGAGTGATGTGATATGTTTTCTCCTGAGTATATTTTTCCCCTTTACACATTTCTGACCTTTCAAGAGAAGTTAGTTCATTTTGTGTTCAGAGAATAATTTTCACGTCTCCTTTAGTGTAGTCCATTTCCTTCCCAACCCTTAACTGCTCTATTCCCATGAGTTTAGCTTGCGCTCAATTTTGAAACCATGTGCTAGTGATATTTTTCTCTTGTTACTAATCTGACAAGCACATGAGTACTCATTACTGATAAATTACAATGCCTTTGTTCTAGTATCATATGCCAGGTCATTGATGTTAATAGCAATTTTTTTTTCCACTGTAAATATTATTGCACTGTATGTTAAATTAACAGTAAGTTGTGTTTAAATTGCCCTTTAACTACTTGAAGGCTTCCCCCCACCCCAAACTTAAACTCTATTTCATTTAGTATACAAGAATTCCATTAAATAATTAGAGTGGAATCTTGAAGCCTCAGAGTGTGCCGGTTTTTAGAAAATAGAGCTGCTTTAATGTGCTGGATATAGTAATAGTATAGGAGTAGAGATTTAACTGTCAAATATATGGAAAGCTAGAGACTCAAACATTCTAATTGTGGTTGCTTCTATAAATTTATAAAGATTCTTTATTTTTGTAACAGTCTAACAGCAGAGCTCTGATTTCAAGGATGAGCTGTCTTGGCTTTAGATGAGATTTACCTCATTAATCTAGCTGATTAATGCTTTACCTGATTAAAATTAATCTATTCTCATGTCTGGAAGAGAGAACTCTTTCTGAGTACCTAGCAACTGAGGGTAACATGTGCCATGCAAGGGCATTTTTGATGCAATGTCAAGCTAGTTGTGAAAAGGAGAAGATAGACATTGGATGTGGACCACCCTGTGCTTCTGGGAGTGTCTGTTTGTGTGTGGCTGATGGTGAATGCTCCAGATGCAAAGCTGGTACCTTGTGCACTAACTTGTGTTGGGTTAATGCCAAGAACAAGTTCGTTGCCTTGAAAGTAGCTCTTTGTAGTGAGTATTAAAGAACTGAAAAGGGGCCTAAAGGGCTGAGACAGTACATTTCACTCAGAGAGCTGCTGATCTGCAAACCAAGGCCTGCAGAATGCTGCTTTTCTGTACAGTTGTGACTGCAAGTGCAGCAGCTTACTTGTAATTCACTGTAGAGCAGGATGCTGTCTCAGCTGTTTAGACCCAAGCTATGAGTAGCTGGCTTGAATTCAGTGTTGAGAGAAAGGTATTAGAGTAATAAAGGATGATAGAAACAGCAGTGCACAAAACTCTAGGCAGTAAAGTGTCGCTTCTTGCAAGTACTTAATTGTTTTTCCCCAAGTGGTTACCTAATTGCTTTAACGAATGGCGTGAAGGAGAATAGGTTGGTTCCTCTGTTAGTTTATCCTTTTAAGAAATGTGATTTTTTTTCCCCTCTGTGGTAATTCTTCTTCCTTTACATCTTTTTTCTTCCATACACTCTTACTGAATGCATTTTTTGGTTAATCTATCCTAGTATCCCAAACTTAAGCTTGCCTTGAAATTAACCTTTGCAACACATCACCATTGCTATATCTGTCCCAGACATTCACTCAGCTACCATTTGAGATGATGATGCAAGAGAAACAAGGTGAAAGTTTCAAGATGTGAGTTACAGTGAATAAGGAAAAAAAAAAAAACAGAAAAAATATGCAAAATCAGAGACAAGGTTGAAAGTATTTATAAAGTTCAGTTCAGTCCAGCCATGTGTCAGAAGCAGCACAGGAAAGTCCAGACTTAGTGTCAGACTACACTGAAAAGGACCTATTTCTAGTTCATCACCTGTGCAAAGAAAAAATTGTTGTTTAATGTTATAAAATTAAATGCATGATGGTCTTGAATCCCTATCATAAAAGGACTGGAGTAAAAGAGGATTAAGTGGTCCCTGCTGAAGATTTCTCTTCATATGTGTAGGCATTGCAGGGAGAAGCCATTTTTTTAAATTAGGGAAAAAAATATATGGAATCCACAGTTTTTTTCAGTTAAACTGAAGGACAGATTCACTTTGTTAATTCTCTAGTAACTAGCCATTGCCTAAAGATGATGCATTACATTGCCTGTGTCATTGATATGTTCAGCAGCACAGACGGTTTACTGCCGATTGCTGCTATAAGAGAGCTTAGTACTCTTGCTGCTGGAGAGTCAAGGTCCTGGCATGAAAGAGTTCGGTTTTGCTGTGCTCTAGCTCACCAAACGGTGCTTGTATTTTGTGCTCTGCAGTGGTGGAGTCACAACAAAACACAGCATTTTTTTATTGCTTTGACATACATCATTCAAGATTTTAGTTAATTTGAAATGTCAGATCTGTCTGTCTTCCTCTACTTTTTTTCTGCTTATTTTGGTTTGCTGTGAAAAATGTTTTACAGTAGAATTTTTTTAACACAAAGTTCCTTTGTAGTTAAGATTGGAATCTTTTGAGTGTTTAAGGATGATGCAGTTATTTATATTGCCTTCCTGTGATGATTTTACCACTCAGGGCTTTAAAGTTGCTTTAATGTTGGTTTGCAGGGCTCACTTGGAGGCCAGTGCAGAGAAATGGAACAGATTACTGGCATCCCTGGAAGAGTTAATCAAATGGCTGAATGTGAAAGATGAAGAATTGAAAAGGCAAATGCCCGTTGGAGGGGATGTTCCAACGTTACAGCAACAGTATGACCACTGCAAAGTAAGATGATGATGTTTTGTACATAAGTATACTGCTATGAATAATAGAATGAAGCAAATTTAAGTACAGCAGAACCACATCTCTGGGCAACCTGTGTCAGTATTTCACCATTCTCATTGTAAATAAATTCCTCTTTATGTCTAATCTAAATCTACCCCAATCTAGTTCAAAGCCATTACCCCTCATCCTATTGCTATGAACCCTCCTAAGCAGTTCTTCCCCAACTTTTCTGTAAGTCCCCTTCAGATACTGAAATGTAGTTAAAGTCACCCCAGAGCCTTCTCTTCTGCAGCTGAGCAGCAGTAACACTTTCAGCCCTCTGATCATCTTCATGGCCCTGACGTTTTTCTGCTGTGGTGTTTAGTAAGGGTGAAAACTGGGTTTGGGAAAACATTAATACAAAAGTACTCAAAATACTGTGAGGAACTACAGAAAAAGTAGCCTTAAATGAACAGCACTTTTGGGACTTAACTTCAGAATAAAAGATCTTAAGGAAATCTGCATGCTTCTCCTTAATTTTTGCTCTCAAAATAAAATCATTAGCATAAATTCTGGATCTGTACTTGAGAGCTTATCACTTCCTGTTCTTATGCACTTAAATCATCATGCTGTGTTTGGAGGCACATCTGCTGTGAATGTTTATAATGATCACATGGTGGATTACTAGTGCTGAAGAGCAATAAAGTATTGTATTTTGAAGGAAATCAGTAGGAGGTGCTGGATCTCTATAGGTTATTTTTAAGGGCTTGTTTTGTGTCATGCTAGTATATGCATGGTAAAACCAAGTAATACAGCTAATGCCTCTCATTTGAACAGTTCAGATTGATTTATAAAAATCCTAGCTTTTGTACATAATTCTAAAGTAGAAAAATCAGGAGCAATGATGCCTGCTGGCTGGCTTATTTTGGTCATTAGAGGACTACAGCAGCGTGATGTAGAGAATACTTCTCAGTTGTTTAATCTTTGCCTTTATGTTTTAAAAATAAAGATAGTTTGTTCTATGTTGAGATTAAAATTCTAATGTGTATTCAGGAGTTTTTACAGATTATTCTGTCATTTTTCAGAAATGCTCTTGCAGTGCCATAGTAAGTATTGGATATAGATGTCCCAGCCCAGTATTTATTATGAGCTGTGTTAATCCTCTGCAACAGCACAAAGTTAAAGCAATCCTGTACATGGCAGTGGATTTTTCACCTTTGTAAGAATAAGCAGAGTAGTCAACTGCATTTCTTATGTGATGACTGGAAGTTTGTTTTCTAGCAGTTATTTTGATAGGGACCAAGAGATTCCCATGTATCATGTGATGATCATAGAATGTTAGAGGCTGGAAGGGACCTTGAAAGATCATCTAGTCCAACCCCTCTGTCAGAGCAGGATCACCTATCATACAGGAATGCATCCAGGCAGGTCTTGAATATCTCCAGAAAGGGAGACTCCACAACCCCCCATGGAAGCCTTTTCCAGTATTCTGTCACCCTCACAGCGAAAAAAAATGTCCTCATGTTTGCATGGAACTTCCTCAAATTCCATCCATTACCCCTTGTTCTGTCATTGGGCATCACCCAATGATGCTGTGCTATACCAAACATGAAATATTAGCACAGGGGTGTTTCGGGGTGAAGCTGGACCACCGCTGTTGGTTTGTTTGATTCTTCATGACACTGTTTCTCTACTGTTTCTCAGCAGAAACTGTTTATTACTTGCTCAAGCTGCAGTTTATTAATGAACTACATTCAGTTGAAAAGTTTTGGTAGAAAGTGAAAGCTGGAGAGGAAAAAAATTCACACAAAATTAACTCAAAACCTCTCTGGAGGTCCTGTTGCTGCTTTCTCAGCATAGTTAAGTGATTGGTCAGTGTGCTCAGAATGTTGAATAAAAGATGACCTTGATCAAGTTCTTGGTTGTTGGTGGTTTTTTTGCTTCCTTTTGTTTTGTTTCATATATTTTCCTTTTCAAAGTCTTATACCATATCTGTCCTTTCCAGTGTGTTATTTGTAAAATAACTTCATGGGATTCCATGTTGTCAGTGACTCTGTGCCTTGTGGCAGTATCATTGGCTCGTGACATTTGCCTTGCATTTAAGGTGCTCCTTTTTTAATATATATCCTATGTTAAGATGAACTTTTTTGGTGGAGATTTGAGGTGCAGCTGTATCAGATAAATATTGCAGAGATATGACTTGATTTCTCTTAGTCCCAAGAATGCTTCCTTTACTTCTTCTTACCACTGACTTTTAAAAGTGTTTCTTTTCCCATGCTTCTTCAAATGTTAGGCCTTCTAAGTATTTCATGTTACTTTTAATGAATTATGTTGTTAATAAATCCCTGTTGGACAACATGTTGGCTGGCCTTGAAAAGATTATCAGCAGGCCTCACTGAGAAAAGGTTGGGTGTCTCCCCTCTCCTCTTTCCTTCGGTTTCACTTCTCAGTGTTGCTTTGAAGTTATTCTCATGCAAATTGAGCAGTTCAACACCTCACTTTGTCTCCACTTCTCTGTGATCTCTCTGTTCTTATTCCCAGCTTGCTTACCTGTTCTTGTCGTTTTTAGTGTTTCAAAATGAAGTGGTAAGGTGTGCACCCATGATAGTCTTCTCTCCTGTCCTTTATTTTTCTAGGTCCTCAATTATTTTATTAGCATTGCTTTTTGCCTCTTATTCTTAACCTACTTTTCCTCCCTCAGACACATAAAATTGTTTGCTGCAGCTCCCCATTCAGTGGTTGGCTTCAGCGGTGCGAGATAATTCAGTACAGTATTAATGACAGTTCAAGTTAGCTCACATTGTGTGCTACTGAGGTCTGTTTGGACAGGAGGAAATAAGAAGTTTGCAATTTGATTATCAAACTTGTTTTAAATATCAATAATTTGCCTATTTAAAAGCAAATATTACTTACAGCAATCTGAGCCACTTGAATTAGGGCTATACATTTACCCTGTTGCCCAGATTAAAAGAAATCTTTTAGGCTATAGCAAATATTTATAAATTTTGGACAGATTTTTGCATTGTTCAGCCAAATTTCCATCATCTGCAGTAGTTCATATTCTTATCACATACTAAATGCCAAGTGCAATAAAGCAGTGAGCACATCCTGTCTGGGTGTTGAATTATGGTCTGTCTTAGAGCAGCTAGGGCAAGAGGAAGTTTAAGTAAGGAAGCATGAATTTCTTATTTCAATTATTCCCAAAATTTCTTTGTCTTTGAGAGTGGGCAGTGCTGACAGTTGCAAGAATATTGGAAAATTCATAAAATGCTTTGGGATGCTGAGGGGAATTTTAGAAGTAACTCGGTTAAGGTCATCTCTACAAAATGTACCTATTGCTGAGGCTACATACATACACCTAAAGTGTAGAAAACTCTGAAGGCACTGATACAGGGAATGTGAAGGCAGGTACCTTTGCAGAATTTATTGTCAGTGTTTCTCATGTCATTGCAGTCTCACAGTTGTCTGTCCTTACCAGCTCAGGTTTTCCCTTTCATTCTGTTCTTTCTCAGTCTTCCTTATGAATGTTCATTTGGGATTTTGAAGTGTGATGCAAGCTTTGATGAGCTGCTTAGAGCATGCAAAAACCCTGCAGCCCTTAAAAAAACCCACCACACCCAGCACCGCCCCTCAAAATGCCAGACCAACAATATTTGATTCTGCAAAAAAAGAACATCTACAGATGTACCATGATGGGCTGTTCTTGTGTATATGGAAATACCTAGAGTCACACCTGTGTGCAAGAGGATATTATGCAGATGGTGACACTTTGTCTTCTGGAGATGTGCTCAGAGCTGTATCTTGTTTTTCCTGCTGGAACAGTTCCTGACTGTAGCCTTTGAAAGTGTGCTTTTGCTAAAATACAAAGACTGCCTAGATGGTATAAATCACAGTGGTTTTGCTTTCAGAGAGAGAACAGGACATTTCAAATTAAGCAGAAGTGGGTACCTTCTCTCATAAATCCTGTTGGCATCTGTCTGCATAAGTGAACAAATGTCTAGCTAATGCTAAATAATACATGTCTTGGATCACAGAGATGCTTAACTTAGCTTCATTTGAGCCCAGAATGGATTGGCCCAAAACTGTGAATGTTTGGTAATTTTATATCTATGAATGGGTCATTAATATTTCAGATACTCTTAAAACTTTGTGAGGTTGTTTTACTTAGCTATTGCCTCTTTACCAAAAGCATTAGCATAGCCAACAGGAAATTGCTTTCCACTTGTTATCCCTTCAGGGTGCCTGTGACTCCATTGTTTTCTGAACCAGCAGGAAAAGTCTGAGTTAAAAAACATTTTTCTAGCCTTAACTTCACTCTGCTCTTTCAGTGTGCTTGCCTGACTTTGGGCAATGGGCTTATTCTAGACTTTATTTTTTCTTGGGTATTTTCTCTATTAAATCTGTTTCCGTGTTAGGAATTACTAACTACAAGAATAAAAAGATTAGTTTTAGGGTATCAGTGCTGCCCTAGTCTATGTTTTTGATTACAGTCTAGAAAGAGCTTTACTGATGTGTTACCCAATCTTGTCACATAAGACATGAAGCATGCCAGTAATCTGTTCTGCATAAATGTGGTCAGATACTTTGCTGAAATATTAATTACAACTGAAATGTGAGTTATCTGTTACAAGGAGAATTAGAACAGTCTATATCTGAAGGATCAATATAGCCCCTTGCATGGGGGAATTGCTGCACGGTGGTCTGATGTGTGAGTGAAGCAGGAGCTTAAGTGATCTCCATCATGCTGCTGTGAAATGGCTTTTTTAAAGTAAGGTTGTGTTTCCAAAAACTGTATCAAGAGGGAAATATCCTACCCAGTAATCAGTCAGCATTACTTGACAATTTGAAAGCTCCTCAGTAAATTTGTAATGGATAGGAGTTTTTAAGGACTATTGAAATTTTAAGTACTCTATGTATTTGAGAATCCTGAAAATTGCTTTTTGTTGAAAAAGAGAGATTATACTGTACAAGTACAGTACAATACACTGAGCTTTAACTGAGACTCTTCAAGGTGTGTTTAGGAAGAAGTGGTGGAAATTGTGGGTGGGAATATTTATTACAGGAAAGGAAGAATGTAGTTATTGCCTGAAGTTTAATGAGAATTCTCAAGTGGGCCCATCTGTTGCTGAAGCTGTTGTTCACTAAGGTTTTATTCAAAGTGATTTGTGTGTTACATGAATGTTTCAGGTGTGTATCACTCTGCATTTCTGTGCTATTTCTCCTGAAGAGTGATGTGTTAACAAAAGCATGGCACAAATAATAAAGTGTCACATTAGGATGTCAGTACAGTGTATTTTTGACTTAGACAAAAAAAAATGTTGCTTCTGGCTGTATTTCAGCTTGTTCCAAGAAGTGTAGTGTGGTTGTCCTGATACAAGTCAGTAAGGTTGCAGCAGATCAGTACTGAAAACAATTTTTAAAATGGATAATATGGGAACAAAATGTTTTGTTACTAATGCAGAGTAAAGCAGATTGTCTTACTGGAAAAAAAAATGATAGACACTTTTCAGTACAATAAAATATTTATGTGGGGTTGCCTTTTTCATACTGTGCTAATTTGAGCCTAATTGGAGGATTTTAATGAGAAACTAGATTATGGGCTGAGAAAGGAAAACATGATGATGTGTCCTTCACTCATATGTTTACTGAGATGTATAAAAATAAGAACCTAAACATAGATAAGACAGAACTGCTTGGGGTTGCTCTGGCTACTGATCTCTCTTTCTGCCTTTTAGCTGAATCTGTGTAACCCAACTAATCAATTCCTGCTTCTAACCCTCCCTGACTGATCTTCCTCGCTTACCTGGCATGTAAGACAGATATTGAGATAAGATTGGGTAGTGGGGGGGAATGTGGTAAGGTGGTTGGAAACCCCTCTTGGAGACTGTCACCTCTGAGAGGGGTGTGGTATTTCTGTATTACCTTTTCACTGTATGTATCTGTAAATATCTGTAATATATTGTAAATATCTGCTTGTGTATTGTGCAAAGCTGTAATATAAAGCTTCATTTATGAACTTCCAGTTGGCTGAGCCTAGTCTGGACTATCTTCAAAAGTGTGGGGGGTGGAGAACTCCCAAACTACCACACATACTAATCATTTTTATATCAGTGTTGATATGCATGCTGTGTTGCTCTGTTCTTAAGATATAGTTTGTTTCTTAGGTCTTGTTTGTTTTAATCAAAGACTCCTGCATAAGCTTTAGACCTCAGTGGGTCTTTTTTTATCCACTCAATAAAGCCTGTTCTTCTTGAAGGTTTATGGTTATCCTCAAATATCTAAGAGGACATTGTGAAATTGCTGTGGAGGGAAGTATGCATGACAGAAATCTGTCCTATGCTCCAGCGATCAGCATTTCTCTTTGTTCCTTAAAATGCCGTGATAGGTCCAGAGTCTCTTTCCCCGGTATCTTCTTGTCTCACACCCCAAAAGACCACTCTACTTCAATTATTAGTAGATTATCTACTATTAATGAAATCTCAGAACTCCTTATTGCACTAGGATATACAGTGCCATCTGTTTCCGCTCCTGTTTCTTGAGCCAGAAGACCATGGCTGACTGTGGACTGACATTCAAGAGTGATCCATTTGCATAGCCAGTGAAGGTGGTGGAGCATATCAGTGACCTGTTTTTTTAATCTCTACCCATAAGACAGCTACTGTATTTGCTTAACTACCTCTGATCATCTCTGTATTCTTCTGACTGTGCCATATCCCTATAGAAGTGAAGTGACTGGAATTGTATACTATACCCGAGACGAAGTTGCATGAGTCTTTTATACTGTAGTAAAATAAGGTCTTTTTGTCTTGTCCTTTCTGATGACAATCAACATTTTATTGTTTGGATTTTTTTTTAATGTTGCAGTCATCTATTAAGCAAATTAGTTCAGACACCTGTAAATAAAACTCCCAACACCACTTTTTTTTTTTTTTTCCCCTGTCCTGAGCTATAACTGGATTTCAATCTAGTGTATGCCTTTTTAAGATCATATGGTATTTCAACTGTGCTAAAAAATACTGGGTGTTACCTGCAACCTAAGGACAAGATGATACATCAGCAGCTGAGTTGCCACACTAGATTACAGAGATGAACTGGTACAAGGAAACGAGGCAGGACATTTTTCTAAGTACAAATATTTTTTTGCTGAGGTCTGTTTTTCCAAAGGCAGAGAGCCAGGAAAAAATCCCACCAGCACAGCAGCAGTGAATCTCTTTTTCTAACTGCAGAGAATTGTTAGAGAGCCACAGTGATACACTGGTCATTGCCATGTTTGGTTTCTTCAGGAGCTTTCATATCCTGTACCAGGTTGAGAAAACTGTTTGTCCTGTTCTTGCCTTTCTCATTCTGAAACCAGTTTGAGATATTACTTATATAGTCATTGAATCATCTCAAATCTCCTTTATTTTTCTGTGATCTGTTTTGATCAATTTTTGATACAGTGACATACTGCATTTAGTAAAGCTGTTCACTTATCACTCAAGGTGTGGACTAGAGCTTTCAGAGATTACTCCAAATCTTTTTACATAACAGATGCTTTTCCATATGAATTTTGAGCAAGTGCTAGAGTTGAGGTATCAAAGGGCAAAGTTCCCTCTCTGTCATGGTTTTGGAGAACACTGTACAGAAGCTTTAGTTTATGGTGTGCTTCATATTCTTAAATATACAGTAAGAGAAACTGCTGTCATTTAAAAATCCTTCTGAAACTTTGTCTGCATTCAGAGGCATGGACTGGTGAAGAATCCAGACTATTTTCTGTTAGGGATATCTTCACCTAGATCCTGCTTCTTGTTGCTACAGGCAGACTGTTTAGGGGAGAATAGTTATTCCAGTTAACTCCTGAACTATTGGATCCTCAGTCCCCAGTTATTACAGCCAGTAATCCACCCAAGGAACATCAGCAATAAATTGCAAAAAGTGTGTTGCCATGGCAGCCACCCAATCCTGTTTTCATGCAAATTCTTAGATTTTGAAGCCTAGCTTTTAATCTCATGTTCAAAATCCAGGAGGGAAGGGGATTTTGCCCTTCTTATTTTTGTAAGTTCTGCTTTGTTACTTAAATATGGAAGGAATGAAAGGATAGGTATTGGTTTAATGAACAAGGGAGTGTTTTGGACTGGTTTTTTGGTTCACAAGAATTCTTAACCCCAGCTATTGAGGAACACATAAAGTTACGATACATCTGTGTTTTCTGACCATCATGTCAGTGAATTTCTCTCATCCAAGCTAGTAAGTCTGAGGGACTGGGAGACTGTTAGGAAACGTTAGGAAACGTTACAGGAAGCAGCTTTGTTTTCTGAAGTTCTGCTCTTTCAGCTTTAGCAGCCAAATGGTGTCAAAACCTAAAATGGTGCTTAAAGATGTGGACCTTTGTTTTTAGGATGAAAAAGTGTTTGTGCTAAGATGTTTCCTGTAAAGTGAGTTCAGTGTAGTGGTTAAGAAAGGTGCCATACTGGATTTAGGATTCCAACTTCTATGATTTCAAATCAACTGCTAGAGTTCCTTATGTTCTACTTAAAGATCTATCCGGACCAGTTTATTTATGGGGAAAAGAAGATTTGGTGGTGTGGGATTTTTGTTTGGTTGAGATTTTTTAAATCTGATTTGGAACCTGAACCCTCATCTTTTGAGCTATCACTTAAAATAGTGTCAGTGGTTGTCCACATCAGATGTCACAGGATAATTTGAGCATCAATAATAATATATAAGTAAATTCCTCTATATTATGCAGGGCTTGATACACTATCACCAGACTGCAACATCTTCAGGCATTCCTCATAAAGTTACTGACATTATTTTGTTTTAATCAAGAGTTTGCTGAGTTCTGGTTATGAAAGTGTGATTTAAATAGAAAGTATTTGCTTGTGTAAGATGTCTGTTACTTGCTTGTGGAGTTCAAGGATTTTTGGTTTGTGTTTTTGATTTGAGGGAGATTTTTAGGCATCTGGAAGAAGGGCAATGTTGACCTCACAATCACATATTTATGACTGACAAGCTGGTTTATGTACTTCTTTGTTTGTCTTCTAATTTACTCCCCTGTAATGCCTGAGGACATTTTAAAAGCATCCTATACAGATCCAAAATTTTCTCGGTACTTCCCATCTTGTTGTTTTAGTGTCAATGTAACATCTGATGTCAGAACTAGCAGTGAAGCAACTGTTTCCTAAAGTGATTGCAAGTGCTGTGTGTTAACTGGCTGTGAAGCTTCATAGATCCCTCTGCCAAAGGGAGAGTGCACCTGCAATAAATTTTGTGACATGAGCAGCCTCTTCTGGTTCTGCAGTGAATGAAGGTCACTTAGTTCTAGTATTTGATAGCAATAGCATGGCATCTCTGAGAAGCAAGTGATTCTGCTAGTGACAGCTGGCCATTCTTTGGGCATCCATATACCATGTCTCTCTGCAGGACAAATTTCAGGAGCATAAAGGAACCTGCATAGTTCTACTGGACTTCTAGCCAAAATGGGCAGCTACTTAAATGGCTGTTCCCTCTCTAGAGGTATAGCACATAGAAAGGCAACATCCTGGAGGTCCTACCAAGTACTTGCTAGTAGTTTATTCATTTTACATTATGATTTTTGTCTTTTAGACCGTTGTTGTTAAATGAAAGTGTGGATGGCAAGAAACAAACTGTGTTAATGTTTGATAGTATAATGCCTCAAGGCCAGGCTGGATGAGGTCTTGAGCGACCTGATCTAGTGGGAGGTGTCCCTACCTGTGGCGGGGGGTTGGAACTGGATGATCTTTGAGGTCTCTTCCAACCTAAACCTTTCTATGATTCTATGATATTTCCCAGGTAGTTTCATATTAATCTTGCTGGGGAGTTTGGTTTGTGCAGAAAAGTATTTATAAGTTTTAGAGAGTAATAAACTAAAGTCACAAATCATCAAAAGTGAAATGTATCAGAACATCTACTTGAGGCTGGAATGAGTTTTGCACATTCCTCATGTATTACAAAGGTTTTTTAGCAAAAAAAAATCCTACTATGGATAGTACAATAGATTTAGGAAAACCTACAGACTTTGTCTCCATTGAAGCAGCTGGTTTGCAACTTAGAGGCTAAGGTAGAATCTCCTGACTAATGAAAGAACAATGCTTATGATAGTCTTAACTTACAAATGGTCACAAAAAGATGTACACAGTTACAAATGTGTGATTTGCTTCAGAACCAACAGAGACTTCAGTGATTAAATCAAATCATTACTTTTAATGGTAGATTTTTATTAAGTCATGGAAACACAGAAAGAATATAAAATTAGCGGTAATTGAAGAAAGAATACTAAATGAGATAATTTTAAAGAAATTACTTGAAAAATACATCCTTTTCCTGTTAAATATTACTTCTGGTCATCTTTTTTTTTTTCCCCCATACTGTAGGTTTTATACTGTCTACATTTATTCACCTTCAGATCAAACTGGCGTGCACACTAAATTTTTGTTTGGTGGGGGTTGTTGTTGTACTTGGAGTTTTTCTTGTGTTGTTTTGGGGTTTTTGTTTGGTTTGACTTAGTTCTTTTGTTGGCTGTTGTTTTGTTGGGCTGGGTGTTGTTGTATTTCTTTTGTTGGTTTTATTTTGGGCTTGTGGGGTTTTGTGTGGGTGGGGTTTTTTTTTTTGTTGGGGTGGTTTGTTTTGTTTTTTTTTTAAGTTACATGTTTGTTGTTGTCTGGTTTTGTTTGCTGTTTTTCTCTTAGCATAACAGCAGTTTGTACATTATTCTGGTTTGCAATTACATCTCCTTTTTGAGCAATGAACCTGCCTCAGAAGAGATAGGCTTGACATTTTTTTGTAAGCATTCATAACCCTAAAGGGATCAGATTTAAGATGGGGATTGAAACCCATTAGCTGCAGAAAATGCTAAAAATACATTTTGACACTCTGAAATAAAAGAAGGAAGACTGATGTGAAAGTATTTTGGCATCAAGTAAGTGCAAGGGATGGGGGAGGTGTAATTTTGAGATAATTATCAGTAGTGAACTGTACATTATGTGTGCATAAGTTTCCATCTAGAGCTTTGAGACAGAGAGACACTGCAGTGCTTCATGTTGGCCTCAGCACTGGGGTTAGTCTATGCCATCACACTGGGTATGGACACTGGATGCTGCTAGGACCCTCAATGCCCAATATAGAAATATTGGGCAATGCCAATATAGTCAGAGTCCCCAGGCTCTGACTAAAACATAGATTGCAATTAACCTTTTTTTACCTGTTCCATGAGGAGAGGTACAAGCTTCTCTACTGGGAGTAAAAAATAATACTGAACAGTTGTAACATAAATACAGTACCTGAGAAGTGGTGTCTTCTAAGTTTATTAGACTTTTTCTAGTGCTTAGTAGTCTTGGCAGGTTTTTGGCATGAATAAAAACTAATGAGAACTTGGAATGTTAGATACTTACTTTAATTGTTGATAGTTATTGTGTTTAACTGTTGATAGATATTTATTTTAATTATGTGAACTTACAGAGTTTCGAGGCTTGAGTCATTAAACAGGCAATGCTTAAGAGGGCTAATGATCCATAGATTTATTTGCAACAGCACTTATATATGTAGAAATCTACATATTTTTCTAATTAAATACACAGAAAAAGAAGATGTAGATTGATCATAAGGATCAGAGAGTTCCATTTTTATACATTAAAATTTAACTCCTTTTGGCAGAGATTTAATATTAAACTGCTAGTAATTTCAAGACTGAGACAAAAAAAATGTGGCTGACAGAAACAGAGTTTGGTTACTTTGATACAAAGTGCCTGGAGGTAATTTACTCCTGTGAAGCTGAAAGCCTGGCAATACTCTTTTAAGCAGCTGGAATAAAAAGAAACCTAAAGGAGAATACTGCAGTTGCTAGAGGAGAAATTGAAAAAGCTTGTGGTATTTCTGTGGGAATATTTTTGTTTGGTTTGGGTTTTTTGTCTTTTTGGTTGTTGGTGTTTTGTTTTTTTTTCCCAGGTGGCACAAATTGAAATGCATTGAAACTGTGCACTTGTTGTTTGTAAATATAAGGATGTATTTACAAATTATAACAGTCTGTAATGAATATAAAGTGCATTTGTGATGCTCAGAGGTGACACAGCTCAGATGCAGTGAACAAGGCTGAGCAGAGAGGCAGTGATGCGTATGGACAAAGAGAGAAAGTGCCAAGAAGCCTGAAACTGCAAGGCAGTCATGCTCAGTTGAAATTACAAATTTTCAATAGGTCAGCCTCATTTGGAGAGATTTTCTGATGGTCTTGTACTCTTCTGTATGAGCAAATAATACCTTCTGCCATTTCTGGCTGCTAAAGAGATTCTTAGTCTAGTGAGTATAGTTGCTTAGCTGCAGGTACTCAGACCCTTTTTTAATATGTGTCTGCCTGCCAATGCTTTTCATGATGCCACCCAGAGGGACCTGGACAGGCTGGAGAGGTGGGCCTAGGCTAACCTCATGAGATTTAACAAGGCCAAGTGTAAGGTCCTGCACCTGGGTCGCTGCAATCCCAAGCACAAATCCAGGCTGGGTGGTGAATGGCTGGAGAGCAGCTCTGAGAAAAAGGACCTGGGGGTCTGGGTGGATGAGAAGCTCAGCATGAGCCTGCAGTGTGCACACGCGGCTCAGACAGCAACTGTGTGCTGGGCTGCATTAAGAGAAGCATTACCAGCAGGGCAAGGGAGGTGATTCTCCCCCTTTACTCTGCTCTCATCAGACCCCACCTGGAGTACTGTGTGCAGTTCTGGAGCCCCCAGCACAGGAAGGACATGGAACTGTTGGAGAGAGTCCAGAGGAGGGCCACGAAGATGATCAGAGGGCTGGAGCACCTCTGCTATGAGGACAGGCTGAGAGAGTTGGGGCTTTTCAGCCTGGAGAAGAGAAGGCTTCCAGGAGACCTTATAGCAGCCTACCAGTATCTGAGGGGGGCCTACAGGAGGGCTGGGGAGGGGCTGTTCACAAGGTCTTGTAATGACAGGACGAGGGGGAATGGGTTCAAATTGGCGGAGGGGAGATTTGAACGGGATGTTAGGAAGAAGTTCTTCACAGTGAGGGTGGTGAGGCACTGGAACAGGTTGCCCAGGGAGGTTGTGTCTGCTCCCTCCCTGGATGTGTTCAAGGCCAGGTTGGATGAGGTCTTGAGCGACCTGATCTAGTGGGAGGTGTCCCTGCCTGTGGTGGGGGGTTGGAACTGGATGATCTTTGAGGTCTCTTCCAACCTAGACCATTCTGTGATTCTATGATGGTGGCACAGCAACACTGGAAGAGGAGGAAGAAAATATTTATCTTGTAGAATAAATTTACATAAACTAATGGCTAGTAGTAAGCACAACACAGCATGTAAAACAACAAACAAAATCCCATGGTATGTAATATCAAAGGTACTTTCCTCCCTAGAGAGAAAAACAAATGACTACAGGGCAGATGTGAATCACATTGCTTAATGCTATCCCGAAATGTGTTTGGGTACTAACATGATGTGTGTGGTCTAAGAATCTGTATTTGCAGCAAATAAACATGCTTAACATTTTGATAATACTTATAGATGAATGTGGGGAGATTTATAAGAAAGTAAATTACTTTTCCTCAGTTAGAAGCACTGAAGCTAGGGCACTCTGTTACGAGGTGCAACATAAATGAACTAAATTAGTGAAATTCTTTTACTGCTTTTAAAATCTGTATTTATGGTGCCTGCTTTTTACTAAGGGTTTCTGGGTAAGGGACCAATGTATGTGTGTCTTGCACTGTGTTTGCATGCTTTCACTTTTTAAAATGGCTTTAAGTTGATATTTATGTTTCTGGAAAATATTGGTATAGTTATGTCAGAATATCTTTTGTTATGCCTAAAGGCATTGAGACACTAAAACTGATTATACTTTTTGGTTTTAAGACATTTTCAGCATTGGTTCTCAGTATTTATCATTTATACCTTTAGCATTTTACTTATTACTTATATTTCTCTCCATACCTTTACAAAGTAAATTTGCCATGGCATACAGCTTGTTTTGATGATTAAAAATAACAATTTGATTGTGAGTACTTCTTTGCTGCTTAATGAGAAATTGTTTATGGTTTCAGATTCTAAAGAATAAGAGATATTTTTAAATAGATGCTGGGGTTTATTACATATAAAATATCCCATTGTTTTGCCATAAGAGCTTAAAAACAAAGTGAACATAAGTAATAAGTCTTGTCATCTGTACAATGTGTCTGCCTTTTGTGGGAAAGCATTTGTGTAGTGAATTGACTTTAATATGTCTTGCTTCGTGGAAGTGTGCTTTGAAGTGCTAGTCTCTTTTATTAATTGACCTCAAAGAAGCATCAATTATATTAAATGCCTTTTTTCTCATAAATAGGAAACAACTTTGTAGTCCTCAAAAAAGTGTTTAGTGATGACATTTGTAGTAAGGTTCAGGTATGTTTTGTTCTGGTTTGTTGTTTTGGTGGGTTTTTGTTTGTTTTTTAATTTATTTTTTTTTTCAAAATGAACTACTAATCATTCTTGCAGAATTATTTTTCATCAAGGAATATGGTTTATGTAAACATCACAAGCTCTATGGAGAGAGGCTGAGGGAGCTGGTGTTGTGTAGCCTGGAGAAGAGGAGCCTTAGGGGTGACCTTGTTGCTGTCTACAACTACCTGAAGGGAGTTTGTAGCCAGGTGGGGGTTGGTCTCTTCTCCCAGGCAACCAGCAACAGAACCAGGGAGCACAGCCTCAAGCTGTGCTGGAGAAGGTTCTTCACAGCCCGTTGAAATGGGCTGCCCAAGGAAATGGTGGAGTTGCCATCCCTAGAGGTGTTCAAGAAAAGACTGGATGGGGCACTTAGTGCCATGGTCTAGTTGATTGGATAGGGGTGGGTGATAGGTTGGACTGGATGATCTTGGAAGCCTCTTCTAGCCTGGCTGATTCTATGAACTATTATGAAGGTTTACAATAGGGAAAAATAAGGCAAAGATTTGTTTTAGTATCCATAGATACTGTGAAGAATTTTACCTGAGTTACTTGAATTTATTTTTTTTCTACTCAGGAAACAAACAGATTAGTTAAAATCAAATGACAAACACAATTCAGCAGTGGAGAATACAACTCTCTAACTGAAGGATTTAATATAGTTTGTGAAGGACTGACAATTTTCAAGCAGGTTGACCCAGTGGTTTTTATTAATGTAGCTATACTGAATAGCCAGCGATATTTTAATCCTAATTTGTTATTGGTGGAGTTGACTGAAAGTAGATGTTTTTATACTTATCTGCTCAGTTCATTTTACAGGTCCAGATGAGTTTTCTGTGGTTATTGTGAGATATTGTTAGATCACTGTTTGAAAATGCAAAGACCTACTAAAGGCTGTGGTAGTGAGCAAATTTAGCTTGTGGAGGCAGAAGTGGAACGAATATAGTGTTTTGACAAGTGACAAGTTTGGATGTTCCCTGTTTAATAAGAGGCTAGAACTCCCATCTGAAGTTCTGTTTCTTTCTTGGTTTTGATGTGATTAATTATAAGGAAGAGTCCTCTGCAACTTAAGCACAGACATATACACATCCCAAACCCACTGATAAAATCCCCCAAACCCACTGTCTTGTGATACCTGCTGCGTTGCTGCTGTGCCTTGGAATATATGCCATATCACAGTTGGGACTTGTTTTTTACTTGACCTTTGTGTTTGGTGGGTGGTTTTCTTTTTTTTTTTTTTTTTTTTTTTAATGCCATTGCCTTTTACAAACGTGGCACAGGTGTCAAGTGCTTTTTCCTGTTCTTGTAAATTTTGATCCCTTCAAGAACCAGCTTAAAAAGGTGGCTAACCAGAGGGAAACAGTCTTGTTGCCCTTGAGATATTCTTTTCTCGTATCTCTCTCAAATACACCTGGTGAATTCTCTGGAGTTAGAGTATTTCCTATCTCAAACACTACTTATATTTTGCAGTCCTAGTTTTACAGTAATTTTTCTATACTGAACAGAAACTGGAGATACCAGCATATGGTTGAGAGACAGGAAACTTTGGAGAAGTGACCAAAACCAGAGATCCAGTATCACCTGTCATGTCACAGCAGATAACAAAATGAGACAAGGTCGCAGAGTTAGACCTTGTTGATTGTAAAATAACTGACACAAAAATTGCTAAGAATAAGGAATAGGGGAGCATCTAACATTCTTTATGAGATAGATCATGGTGCCAGCATAACAAAGAATTGTAGTTTGACAGGGGAAGACTTTCTGGTGAGCTCTGGCTGATAAATGTAACTTTGTTGGGGTGAGTTTGTTATTGTTGTTTGCTTGTTTTGTTTGTTTTCCTCTTCTTTGACCATCATTTGGTTCCCATGTTTTTGCAGCTGGTCCTGGTGACAGACGACTTTTTATCTGCTGCTGCCTGTCCTCGACTCTGTGGTATTTTTCTGCATAGCGAGAATTCATCAGAGAACAGATTGTTGACTGTTCAGTAATTATTCAGTTGTCTGTCTAGACCTTTTGTTTTGAAAAATAAACCAAAGCAATGTTTCTAAGAAAGAGGAGTCATTACCTTTGACAGGATTTTTGCTTCTGAAAAGATGTCCAGTGGCAGTTCTCTGTCATGTATGCATACATACAAACAACTGAACCCAAAAAACAGAACAGGAACGCTAGAGGTAGTCTCAGATTGCAACTGATCTCTAGTACTTTAGTATTCCACTGTGCTCTGGTGCCACTGCTTCTTCCTGCAGAGAGAAATATGCCTCCCGTTACACAATTGTCAGACAGGTGATGCTCCTCTGAGACTTTTTGCAGTGATCTCATTTTCCTGGTTATTGGTCATTCATAGGTGATGTCATGAAGTACAACTAAATTAAAAAAAAAAATTATATTCATCAGCCTACACTTGCACTAAGGAAGCTGATTCCAGACAAAACTTGTCTGTGAAACATGAGCATACTCACAAAGTGCATCCTATCTTCATAAACTGAACAAATATTCATAGTGCTGCATACAGTAGAGTTGCTCTTGAGTGTGTGTAGCTTTAAGTACAGTGAGTAAAAATCTTTCTTGGGACTTCTGCAGCAATGTGGTGAGGGACCATTTAGCAGTAAAGTACTTTATGAGACCAGACATATTAGACTTGTCCCCTTGAAGTTTGTTTGAAGAAATGCTGAGGAAGTTTTAACTGCCTGAAGTGAGCAAAAGGTAACCTGAGTTTAACTGCTCTTAATAACAGCAGTGCAGCACCCAACTTCATAAAGGTATTATAATATCAGTTTGAAGCAAGAATCTTATGGCCTATTAAAGCTTGCAGTTTGTCAGTACCATGTAATAATACAGGCTAAACAAACCCCAAGCCTGTCTGTCCCTGGCAAGTGAATTCAAATGGAATTTCTCTCTCATGTTGAAGAGGTAGACAGTTACAATTCCATGGTGCATAAAAATAGTGCAAGACACTGTAGATAAGTGTAGTTACCAGTACTAACAGAATATTTGAGGGGTCTTGCTGAATTAAGAAATAAGCAGTTCGGTACACAACAGATGTTTCATGTCTTGTGTCAGACTGGAGGCACTGCATGTTTGGGATGTTCTTTATCCTTCCCCCACCTTTCACTGTGTGTATTTCCTGGTATAAAAAGAAGTCACACCAGTTGCTACCCATAAAGAAGAGATGTGGATTTGATACTCTTAAACAGTGTCTCACCCATAACATCATTTGTTGAGGTTCAGTCATAGAATGGTTTGAGTTGGACAGGACCTCTATGCAATAGCTTGAAAATAAGACAATATTTATGTAACTATGTAGTAAAACTTGTACAAAGCTCTACTGTTACATACTCCTCACAGTTTTAAAGTTTGAAGCTAATAGAGGTTAGCATTGAGCACACAAATTTCATTTGCTTCTTCAAAGGAGAGAAAACTTTAAGGAAGACTGTGGAAGAAATGTAACTTCTGTTCATAGATATTGCTCTGTCTTGAAAGTTGATTTTTAGAGAGTATAATTTTGCTGAATGCCTTTGAAAGAGACTGCAAGGGTGTATTTGGCATCATACAGTGATCATTTGCTAGGGATTTGCTTGGGGGATTTTATCAGACAATCTAAAATGACATTGCATCTCTGTGGATTTCTTAGTGCTAGTTCCCTTTGTCTGAACAGTTGCTATTGTACATGTTAGAGTAACAGTTCTGGTTTGTCCCTAAGCTGTTATCCTGTTTCCAACAGCAGCCAGTAGCTGAAGTTGGGAGAAGAGGCAAGACAAAGCCAGTAGAGTTACTTTTCTTCTGTCAGAGATGTACTGGCATACCCAGGATTCCTTCTGTTGGATTACAGAATCCTCAGATCCTTTTTCTTCAAGAACTGGAAGATGGGGAAAAAAGCACATCATGGATTTTCCTCAAGTAGTTGATGGTGGAGTTTATTCTGATTCTCTATACTTGGAGAACTGGCTTAAAAATTACTGACAATTCATTTTCATAATTCCACAAATACCCTAATCAAATCACTTTTGTTTTCTTCTGTGTAGGGAGTTGCCTTCAGTTTTTATATGCTGCTAATATTGAATGTTAATCAAAACCTTTTTACCAATAGGAATGGTAGATGTTTTTCACATATTCCACATAAAATTTCAAAAGGTCTCTCATTATTTATTTTGGCATATATATCTAAAGCATAATAGTTGGTGAACTTTTTTTTAAAAAAAAAATTTTAATTTTAAAAGATATTTAGTGCAGTTGACAGATACTACAAGGTTGCTACTTCTGCATTTTTGTGATTGAAGAAAAAGTTGTGGTAGCAATGGAAACCTAAACATTTTCCTTAAAAAAAAAGAAAAAGAGACTGCTTTGATGATGGAAGAATTTCCTGCATATTCTGTTTCTGTTTGGTCAGCTTTGTTTTATAGTTTTGAGTTGTTATTTTTAAAGTGAAGTCCAGTTTCTAGATCACACAGTACTGTTGAAGGTCTAATAGTTATTAGAGGTTGAGGTTTTTTAAGCCCTTGTCTCACATCAGATTTTAAAATCACTTTTGCCATCTAGTCACTTGCTGAGGAGAAACCCTTATTAAAGTAGACTGTGGCCTGCTCAGGTGGTGCATCAGGACAGGACAGGTGGTGCATCAGTACTGCTCTAGATCTGGTTCTCTCAGCTGTGAAAATATTTGAACTGCAAAATAATTGTGGTGTGGTTGCCTTGTCACAACCTGCCGTCTTTGTAGTCTGCTGATGTTAATGTCTGGAAGGAATGACTGCAAATGCAGTATTTGTTAAGCTGTCAGTTTAAACATTTGGGGTTCTTAAGGGAATACTTACCAACATCAGCACTTCTAAAACCAATACTGAAGTCAATAATAAGACAGTTTCAAATTGTCGTTCAGTTTTCCTTACCTGTGTTGGTGCTCAGGTGTGCCAGGCTCCTGAAGTAAGGAGCACATCAGTACTACGTAACTTGATCATTCATCAGGGATGCAGAGCACTTACTGCCAGTCTGGCATGAAATGTGTTTGCGGAGTGGTAACTGTAGGACACAAGTGATTTCATTGAGCACATTACTGCTTCATAAATCACTGGGGCATGGTGAACTATTTTAGTCTGTCATGTATGTCTGCTTCTGTCTTTAAAAAATCCTATGGACTGCATAGAGGATATGTAGATGGCATTTTCTTCTTCGCTTTGTTTTGAACCTTGGTCTGATATTCAAGGTTATTTCACTTTTGAAGTGCTGTTATTTAGATCTGTACAATCATCTGTAATTGTTGGACACTTGCATACTTGCCAGTTAATTCTTTTAGTATGAACTGTGTAATCTTCTCAGTGAAAAATCCAAAAGTTACATGTTCACTTCTTTTTATGCCCTGCAGACCAACTCATGACTTTCCTTAAGAGTACAGTTTTGGCTTGTTGGTTTGGGGTTTTTGGGGTTTTGCTATTTTTTTTTTTAATAACAAACAGTGTTGATGCAGGATGGTTGTCACCAAAAGCACATTGTAGTCCTTTGATTTAAAACTGAGTGTGTACTTAGAAGTACTTGGGCATTTGAAAATTGGTTCCACTGCTAGCAGTGTGTTAAAATACATATTGTTGTATTAAAATAAATTACTTTTTTACATCACTGAAAGATGTTTCAGGAATGTTTCAAGAACCTTCCTCTCTGTCAGATTCCACACTCTGCGAGTCAGTCATTTTGTCTGTCCCTGGAACAACCAACCTGCATGAATTCTTATATTAAATCCTGGTTAGGTATGTTAAACAGATTTTCTTTTTATCTTTTTCTTTTTTTTTTTCCCTGAAGGCAATATTAAACACATTATTTCCCTTCCCCCACCCCAGTCCTCCCAGGGAAAAGAAACACAGTGTATACCAAGCCTTTTTTAATGTTTTCTTTTCTGTAGTTTTATTCAAAACACAAAATTTAATGGCATTATTGTCATGTCTCCTGTAATTGTCATATTGCAGTGACTTTAGACCAAAATATAATCAGTTAGCTTAGAAACTGACTCGATGAGAAAAAGTACTGTTTTATTCTAGCAGGGTTTGTTCTATTATTTAAAGGATACTTTTTTTTAGTTGGTCCCCATTAGCTTTCTTGCAGAAGAAAAGGTCTAGCAGAACAAGTTGAGTGGGTATGTGCTACATCACAACAGGGTTCCATTAACTTTTTGGAGAAAAAACAGAGCAGCTGTAATCCTGGGGATTTCAGTAGTTTGTTCAGTGGGGAAGAGAGTTTTGTTTTGGTGGAGCAACAGCTCAGGGATGCACAGTCTGTTGTTTTTTGTTTTTTTTTTTTCCAACATAGTTCTAAATCATATTAAAAAAACCCAAACAAATAAGCAAAAATCAAAACAAGCACCTGCAAGCATTCCATGCTTTACAGTGCCCAAAGGCTCTGCTCTGTCAAGCCTTCCAAACTTCTCAGGGCAACTAAGACTTCAGTTATCATTGACCTAGAAACACAAATAACAAAGTCTCATTTTAGTGGGCTAGGACATACAAAATCCAGTTACATAAGATTATTGGTGCAGGAAGATGTATTAATGAACATCATTATGCCTCAATTTTGTAACCTTTGCTCAATTAAGCAGTGTCTCTCTTCATCCCTACTTCAATTTAGATCCTGCAGCACCTCTAGGGAATGCAGGACTTGCATCAGTTCTTTCAGAGAAGAGGGAGAGGTTTGTTCTTGGCAAGTCATTAATTGTGTGGAAACAATTTTATTTCTTAATAAAAAGTAGCCTTGTACTCTTTAATTCAAGAATAGCTTTTTAATGTCTTTTTTTGATACAATCTGTATGAAAATTAAGCTTACCTCTGCCACTATAGTAATACTAGATTCTTTTCTCGTGTTGAAAGGAGTCCTTTCAAAGTCTCTGCAAAGTTATTTCAAGTGAAAACTTTCCAAATAGCCTTCAAAATATCTTTTAACTGTTTTTTTAGCTACTTTAATGAGTTTAGAAGGAAGTAAATTATGCTATCTTAATTAAGGTGTCACCACATAAATGCAGTTTGAGATTGTCAGTTCATTAGTTTTCAAAATGTTAATAGCAGCTTCATATGAAATATTTGTAAGTCCAAACAGTAGATGATAAAGCACACTTTCCATTCTCTTATCTCTATGACTGTACTACTGTTGAAAGACTTTGAGAATTAGTTACATATGGTTATTTCATGTAATGTTTATCTATTAGTGCATATACAAGGGTAGGTGATAGGTTCAGTGAATAGCCATCAGCATGTGCACTCATCCATTGAACAGAATGTGAAGGGAAGAGAAACTATCAAGAGATAAAGAGTTTTAGTGAAGAAATGTCCCTATTTATGGTCTGAAGCTTTTTGTTTTGGTTTTTTTTTTTTTTATAAAGGGAATCTGCCATTAAGATTACTTGTATGCAGAGTCCAGTTCTGTCTTTTACCTGCATCTATGCTTTTACATGTCTGTCAGTTTGTTTTCCCCATGCATGCAGGCAAAAAGGAACTTGCTGTGGATGTGACTTCCTGGTCTATTCTTGTGTCAAACTGTAGCAGTTGCTGCCCTATTTGGTGGACACTCTTGTATTGCCACTATGGCATTAGAGACACCAAAGTGTAAGTGATAAACTGAGATTATTTAGAAAAATGCAGCTTTTGCCACATACTTGATTTTAGTCCTTTTCAAGAAGGCTTTTAAAAGTGACATGAGATACACCTCCAAAACTTAAACTTCTGTTTAGATGCTTCTATTAAAAAGAAAAAAAAATAGTCTGAAATGCTCATTATGTATATATTACAAAAGCAAACCATGTCCTCCTTTTTTTTCCCCTTGCCCCTGTCTCCCAACCACCCACCCCAGTCTTTGCCTTCCTTTCCTTATTCTAGTCTTGATCACTTTTTCATAGAATCATAGAATGGTTTGTGTTGGAAATTACCTCAAAGATCATTTATTTCCAACCCCCCTCTGTAGGCAGGGGCACCTTCCACTAGAACAGGTCGCTCAAGGTCCCATCCAACCTGGTATTGAACACCACCAGGGAGGGAGCAGCCACAACCTCCCTGGGCAACCTGTTCCGGTACCTCACTGCCCTCACTGTGAAGAATTTCTTCCTAACATCCTGTTCGAATCTCCTCTCTGCCAGTTCAAACCCATTCCCCCTTGTCCTGTCATTACAAGACCTTGTGAACAGTCCCTCCCCAGCCCTCCTGTAGGCCCCCCTCAGATACTGGTAGGCTGCTATAAGGTGTCCTTGAAACCTGCTCTTCTCCAGGCTGAAAAGCCCCAACTCTCTTAGCCTGTCCTCATAGCAGAGGTGCTCCAACCCTCTGATCATCTTTGTGGCCCTCCTTTGGACTGGCTCTGACAGTTCCATGTCCTTCTTGTCTTGGGGTCTCCAGAACTGTACGCTGTACTCCAGGTGGGGTCTGATGAGAGCAGAGTAAAGGGGGAGAATCCCCTCCCTTGCCCTGCTGGCCACGCTGCTCTTGATGCAGCCCAGGACACAGTTGCTGTCTGGGCTGTGCACACACACTGCCTGCTCATGTTGAGCTTTTTATCAACACAGACTCCCAGGTCCTTTTCCTCAGGGCTGCTCTCCAGCCATTTGCCACCCAGCCTGGATTTGTGCTTGGGATTGTGCCCACCCAGGTACAGGACCTTGGACCTTACACCTGGCCTTGTTGAATTTCATGAGGTTAGCCTGGACCCGCCTGTCCAGGTCCCTCTGGATGGCATCCCTGCCCTCTAACAAGTCAACTTTGCCACATAGCTTGGTGTCATCTGCAAACTTCCTGAGTGTGCACTCCATTCCTCTGTCCAATTTTTGTCACTGATTATCAAAATAGGTAGCATTTGGTGGTCTTTTTGAAGTCTCATGTGCTCTGTGTGTATCTCTATGTATCTCCAGATATTAATGGTTCCATATAAGGCACCATTTTTTTTCTCCATTATTTCTCTTGCCATATCTCAAAATCAATACTGCTCTTAATTTAAACATGTATCTATCCCAGCTGACAAAATATATTATGAAACTGACTCTGATATAGAGATGTGTCCAGAGACCAAAATACTTCTTGAAATTTTATGTTTGCGTGGTAAGTAACATCTGTCATGAAGGAGCAGCTTTTAAACATGCTACGCTTATTTTCTTTGTAGTTGATTCTTTAATGCTGCAGAGAGCTGGCAGAGACTTGGTCACAACCTTGATCTCTCAGTCATCGTATAGATTTCTTCTTTCCATACTTCAGGTTTCCTCAGTTGTCCTCCTTACTCTCCACATCCTGATTTTTTCTTTTTTCCAAGAGGAGTTTTTCAAGCATTGGGTGCAAAATAATGATGGCAAAGTAATTAAATGCTAAAGGAGCTTCTGACTGGCACATAAAACTGCAGTGTGATAAACTGATGAAAGTTACAATAATGTGCATTTTTACTTCCTTCAATGAGTGCATAATGAAACCTGATTTAAATATGTTTTGTTTTTAAGAAGCATCCCATGTGTTCTCTTTTGAAATCAGCTTTTCTTTCATTTGTTGGAACTATTAAGCCAATCTGTTCCTTTAATTTTTCCATACAGGCCTGTACAATTCAAAAGACTAAAAAAGAAGCCCACTTTCTTTGCTTGTAAAACAAATTTAAGATGCAATTGAAGGAAGTAGATGCTTACAGGATAAACTAAATGGTGTAAAAATTCATGGATAGTGGAACTTTTTCCAGCCTGCTTATTTTTTCAAGAGTGGAAAAGGCTTCACCTATAAAGTATTCCCAACAGAAATTTTGGAAGGCCTTGGTTTAGGTAAATTCCTTAACTATAAATTCCGACAGTCAGTTAAAAAATGTTAGCTTGTAAAAAGAGAAGTTTTTGGTTTAGAAATTTTAAGCCTCTCTAATGAAGAGAGGGCAAATGGCTACAGTGATCTTGGTATAAAAGAATAAATCATATATGACTTCCAAAGCTATAAAGGGAAAAACATATTTCACAGTTACTGAAAGAGGAACAAGTCAACCAGAGAGTAACAGATGGATAAAGGTTCTAAATCAGGTGCAAATACTTTTTTGTTTCCTTCCCCAAGAAAAGGATCATGTTAATAGAGTCCTGGATTAGTCTTCATAGTCAAGTAACTTGAAGGATGCCTCTCATGCCTACAAAATAAATGCTGTGATGCTGTTTGTAGTTTTGTTTTTGTGTAACACTACATATGACATTCAGAAGTGTAGTATCTGCTAGTAGAAGAATTCTTTTAGGTCTCAGAGGTTTCCAGGTGTCCTTTAGGTTTCCAGGTATCTTCTAGGTTACTAGGGTTTTTTTTTTTCTTTTAAAACAAGAATCTATAATGTCTAAAACAAATGTTTATTTGTCCAGATTATGTAGGAAATAAGAATGAGTTTGCAAATGCAATAAAACTATTGGAAATGCAGGCATAGGATTTTGTAGTCTTTCACCTGTCAGATTACTGAGGGAAGCGAAGCTTGCGTTTTAAAATGTTACCTAAAGTCCACAATAATTGCACAATTGAGAATCATAGTGCAAAATACAGTGGTATGAATTACTGCCAAAGTTGCATACAGCCCCTTCTTGTGTGACCAATGTATAATATCACTGTGCATTTTAAATATAAAGGGAGTATCGTGGGAAAAAATAATTCTGCTGTATGCTCAGCATTCATAATATCATTTTGTATTCACATCTGCATAGCCAGCAGAACTCAAAAATACTTGCATCCCTACATTAACCTTATTAGTGAACAGTGTCAGTGACAGGTTTTGAGATGCCTCTCAAAAATTTTACTGTATCTTCACTTACTGCTTATGTAATTTATACTAAAAGTCTAGCATTCATTTTCTCCTCATTTTCTCTCTGAAAAGTACAGCTGGCAATAGGGGAAATAATTCTCCCTCTACTAAAATCTCTGTAACTTTCTTGTAGATGTTATTCCCCCCACCACCACCCATGAACTCTTTCTTCAGTCTACTCATGACAGATGAGATTAGATTTATAAGTAGGCTTCTCTTTTGTCCTGTTGCAGGCAGATTTGCTTAGAAGGGTAACAGGCTATTATTGATTCATTTAGTTATTCTTGCATTATGTATTATCATTGCTGTTCTTGTTTAGTAGCTGAAAAAGAGATAGAAGAGTATATTGAGCATTGCTAAGAAGCAAGGAATAAAGTTATGCAACTCTTGGGTAGCTGTTACTAAAAATGTGGCATAAAAAAAAGAAGGCATAAATGACAATGTAAGAAGTCTATGGTGTGCTCAAGATGCTCTTTGCGAGTAGGTTTGCAGCTGGTTTTAGCAATTATAAATTATCTTCCGAAGTTTCAGTAGATAATTTTTTCTGCTAGCCCAGCTAACAAAAAAGGAAAAAAAAATAGTTGGTTATAGTAATCTGTTATGTATTATCTGTCACATTAATACCAATAAACCCTTTATTTTTGTTTTAGAAGTTGAATGTAGTAGTTTCAGTTTCTGTTAAGTGTTTGTCAAACCTTCCATCATCATTCTTGTGCTAAATTCTGCAAGTCATTTTTCTAAAAACTACTCTTCTAGCCTTAATTAATTTATTGCCATTTATGTTTTGTAAGCTTTACTCCTCTTTATCTTGTAGTCTGAAAACCGTGTTGGCTATTACTCACCAGACAGGTGAGAGGTGAAAATGGAAACTGGCATAAGCTCTGTTGTTCACAAGATCAAGTTAAAAATAGCATTTTTCTTTTCCTTTCCAAAAGGCACTGAGGCGTGAACTGAAGGATAAAGAGCAATCCATTCTCAATGCTGTTGACCAGGCACGTGTTTTCCTTGCTGACCAGCCAATTGAGGGGCCTGAGGAACCAAGGAGGAGCTTGCATTCAAAAGCAGGTCAGAAAATACTGTCTTCTGGGAAGGGTAAAAAAGAAAGAAAAAGAATTTCTATGTTTCCAGTGCGTATTTTATATCTCAGTTACTTGGTTGGACTTCAGAATATTTCAGACCACATCTTGGTTGTTTTTCTTTCAGTGATTTAGTCTCAAAGTACTCTTGTTTGTATGTACTCATATTTTAATGGTAGAAGTAGAAAAGACTATTTCCAGTTTTAGATTCAAAATATTGAGGTCATCAGTTCCAATTGTGGTTTTTGGTGGGTTTTTGTTGTTGGTGTGTGTTTCTGAGGTTTTTTGTTTTGTGGTTTTTGTTTTGTTTTGGCTTGTTTGTTTTTTTTTTGTTGGGTGTGTATGGGGAGGTTTGTGTGTTTGGGTTTTTTTCTTACCTTGCTAACAAATACACTTTTAGTGTACCTAGAACAGTAGGTTAAGGATGCACATTCGAATTCATATATGTTGTTATTCCAAATTTTTGCACCACAACTATAATAGATTTATTCAATGGTGTATGTCATTAGAAATAGAAGGAATCAGCTTTAGAAAGGCAACCATTACAGAATCAAATGCTAGGTGAATTATTACTAAGGAATAAACAGCTGCTATCCCAGAAACTGTATTTGCATAGTATCTGTTGAGACATTTGTTTATATCAGAAACCAAAAAGGAGTTGTTAACTTTCTTTCATCTTGCACCTCTCTCTGCTCAACAGCCAGATAGAGAAATATGTCAAATACCTGTGTAATGAGTTCTACATTTTTTCCTGATACAATACAGAACATTATAAATTATTTTAATTACATAAGGGTTGTTCTTGGAAAAGACAGTAATCTATTTTTACAGAAATATCAATTGCTGCAAGATGTTAATAATTTCCTGTCCTGTATGATTTACAGAATTGCAGTATAGCTCTTTCTATCAGGAGTTAGTTTTTTTCCTTCCAATATTTCTTCTGTATAGCAAAATTCTGAAGTTTGTTCAGTGGAAACAGCTAATGTTTCCTGCATCCATATTTTGTGTTATTTCTGTGCAAATTTTTATATGGAATAATATTCAGCTTTAACATGAAGGTATGAATATTAAAGCCAGTGAACCGTTTTTCCCTTGTGATTAGTTCTGGTAAGTTAGCTGCTGTAATGTATCTTAGTACTTCCTTTGTGAACTACTGGAAACATTTCTATTTATCTTCACTCTCACTTCATTTGATATATCCCATCTGTAATGTTTTAGTTGATCTTAATCACAAGCAATGCTCCCTTTCATTTGCTCATTCTTTCAAGCAAAAGTTTGAAGTCAGATTCTCATCTCTAAAGTCTTAGAGCCACCCAGCACAAATGATGCCAGTGCATAATTTGTTCATTGTTTCAGTAGAAGCTAGTACCAGTGAACTAGTTGGCATTGACAGAAAATGCAAAACCCAGCTTTAGATTGAGCTGCACCATAAACTCTTCTTATGCAGTCTTATTGCTGTTCTTATTTCTATATTGTGCCCTACAGATGGCAATGATAACCAAATAGCAGAGAGTTTGGTGACTGTGGTAAACTGCATAACAACAATGGTCAGCAAGTGATCTTTCATGTGATATATGAATGCCTCTTGTCTAGTTATCAGTTTGAAAAGTTATCAAATATACTAAGGCTGGGAAGCTTCAGACATGTGTGTTGAACTTACATTTTTTCCTCATCTTTCTTCACAGTCAGTAGGTCTGTAGGCTCTCTTTAACATGGTGCATTAATCTTGGCTATTAGCCAAGATCTCACCCATCTGCTGACTCACTTCCAGCAGCTCAGAGGGATGAAGGCAGAAGACAGGAAGAACAAGAAAGTTCATGGGTCATGATGAGGACAGTGCAGATCCTGTGCAAAGTATTGTTATGGGCCAAATAGATTTAGCTCAGGGAAAGTAAACCATTTATGGGTATTTCAAATAAATGTTTAATTACTGAGTCTGTAGTGGGAAATAAAAAGACAAACAGGAAAATCACGCCTTTCTTTCCCCTTTTCCTAGGCTCAACTTGACTCCTTCATTCTTGTCACCTTCTGTCGTGGCTTTTAAAGAGCTGGCAGAAGGAGACTCTCTCAGGTGAATTGGAAAGAAATACAAAATTATATTTGAAAAGAAAGATATATACAAAAATTACAGAGAACATATAGCACTTCATAGCAACCCTGTTAAATCTCCCCCATACCCGAAACTAGATCTACAGTTCCCAATGCTCTTTTTCTCCGCTCCCCAGCACTTCTGCCTGCCACTAGGCCCATACAGGGCCTCTGCAGCCATAACCAGACCCACTCCCTACATTTTTATCTAGGGAAGTGGCTCCAGCCACAGGCAGGAGGCAGAAGGGAGAGAAAAGGAGAGCAAACTGGCCTCACTGTGAACTTATAAAGAGATGGCAGAATTACGGGATTGAATAACAATTTTATGATCCCTCTTGTCCCTAGAGGATTTTTTTAACCCTATAGTTCCTAGCCTACGACACCTTCCCACCTTGTTCTGACTGCAGGTCACTCTCTGCATGTCCAACAGGGCAATGGGTGATGAGAGAGGATGGAAAGATGGAAGATGTCATTCTGTGCAGTAGATTAAAAATAACTCATTAATGTCAGTGATGTACACTTCATATTGCTAAAGGGGAAGGAGCATAGTTTTGGATTGTAAGCTGTCTTTAAAAAATAGGCATGAGCACTGCACAGTATGGTACAGTCATGATCTGAATATTATAGAAGCAGCCAAAACGACACAAATAGCAAAAGCTTGTTTTTTAGAAAAAGAAATCTCTTGTTACTTGAGGTCAGTTTTTAACCTTGTATAATGGCAGCAGGAGTGTTTAGGAGAGAGAGTTAGCTAATCTGAGGAGGGTAAAGATTGTGAAATAGTTGTCTATATTCTCCCTCACCATGCACTTCCCCTTGCCCCCCAGTTTTTTCATATTGGGGGGGGCATTGTTGCAAAGACAAGGAATGAGAGAAATTTACAAGAAAATTTGTAAGAGCCAGTTTCAATATTGACCACTCAAGACCTATTTTTAGAACATGTACCTAGATAGATTCATTGTTCCATTCAAAGAGACCATTTGTATATGCCATGCCTTATGATAACCCATTGTTGTCTATAAGGTTCTTGTTAATTGCAAACAAGAATGTAAAAGCAGGTTATGAGCAATTCTTGATTTCTTCTTTCCCACTTCATCTGTGTGCTTCTTGTGTTGGCCTTCTGCTGAGTGTGCAGTAACTGGAACATTCACTCTTCTTCAGCTTCCAAGGAAGTTCCTTCTAAGTTAAGTTTATCCCCCATGTGACTTTTCTCATGATTTCATTTGCCATGATTCTGTAGGGACTCTCCTTGCCTTTGAGCTGTTTTCAGCATCTGAGTGAAGCCAACTGATAAACAGCAGGTCAGCTGCTGTATTTTATAAACAGACAGAATAAGAAAATTGAAAATGCTCACATGTGAACTTTGTTGTCACTTGTCCATAGGACAAAACTTAGATCTAAAAATGGTAATTCTCAATGGCGTGCAGTTGGCTTGTTAAGTCTCTGTAGTGTTGGTGAGGTTACAGGTCATGGGAAGCACAAAAGAAATTAGAAACAGTATTTTCTGTCCTCAGGGTTCTACAGTCTGATGATACGGCGTTGATAAAATTCTATCCTTAAAATTCCACTGGTGCAGTGAGGAAATGGAGATAATTTTTTAGAAGATAACATAAACTAACATCCTAACAGATTAAAACATGCCACTACAGTGATTCTTACTGCAACAGCGGATGTTTCCAGGAGTTTGCAGTACTGTTGCAATACTCAGTAGCTTCTAGTTCTCCTGTGTTTGAAAGCTGCTATTTAGTAGCTAAGGTTGCTGTGATAAACTTATGTATAATTTAAATACTTACCATCTGTTGTCCCTCCTATATATAAAGGTAGAAAACCCAATAAATCACATCTGTGTTATAAGTGAAATGTAAATATTGATGAATTATGTGCATATAACTGATGAAACTTGTAGACACACAACATATTCACCTGTTTCAGATAAAATTGCTTCCTACCACTGCACACCTTCAGGTAAATTTACTGCCATAACTTTTCCTCTTAGCAAGGAAGATCTCACTCGAAATAGGCAATTTCTTCTTTCTAATGTATATAGCAGGCAGCATTTCTGTTCCCAGCCACTTATGCCTGTCTACTAGCTATCACACACCACTGGAATATGGTTTGTTTTTTTTTTTTGGTTCTCTGCTGTGCAGCTGGGCTGAGTATGAAGTCTTCAAAGTGAAACTTAGCAGCAGGGCTTAGATGAAAAAGGTATGGCACATAGGATGTTAGTGAAATCATGCCCAGAAACTGTTTATATTATTTTGAATGTTGTTGCCTCTGTTGTAGTTGAAACTTGTGACTTTTGAGAGTTTCTTCAGAAGATTAGAGAAATTTACAGATATCTGTGAAAGAATCTCAAACTAATTATCTCTCTCATTTTCAAATAGATCTCACCCTACAAGTTTAGTCTACCTAGTAGAATCTTGAAATTGTTCCTGCAGGATCTACGTGGTTGCTTGTTGCAGTCATGTTAGTAAAGTTCAAGGATTTGCTCCCCCCCAGACATGTTCAAGGCTAGGCTGGGTGAGGCCTTGAGTGACCTGTTCTAGTGAGAGGTGTCCCTGCCTATGGCGGGGAGTTGGAACTAGATGATCTTTGAGGTCCCCTCCAACCTAAACCATTCTATGATTCTATGAATACGTTTCCATTTGCTTAGTGACATGGAGTGCAAACTTAGTGGAACTTTAAGCCTCACTTTTTAACAGATGAGTGTTAGAAACAGGCTGCTTTCAGGCCATAGTGGTTAATTAAATTATTGAGGACATAAACAGAGCTGTATTCATTCTTGATGTGTGTGCTCTACCATAGCCCAATTTTAGCTGAAATGCAGGATGCTTTCCTAGTGGAAGCCGTGTTCTTGAAGTTTAACTGTTGCCTTATTTTAAGGACTGTGGAAACAAGTAAAGCTTTATCTGCAACAGAATTCTCTGTTACACTACTAGCAATGTGGATGATGTGATGGATGTTGAAGGTTAGGACATTGTCTGAAAAAAAAACAAACCCACTGTAAGGCAAACATAGCTTAAAAATATTGCGAATGAGCCTCAAGAAAGCAAATTGGAAATTGCAGAATATTAGACAAAAAGTGAAGTGTATAGAGAATAAAACAGGCTGAGGAAACTTGCTCTGAAGTTTTAAAATTATTTAGAACATGTTTTTTTTTTAAGTCGGTGGTGTATTATTGGATGCCTGCAAGTCAAGGGTCCCTGTCTTTTGTTCTGCCTGATGTTGTATTGGCTTGGAATAAAATAGATGCCTTTGTTTTGAAATGCTGTTAGGGGATGTGTATTTGTCTCCTGCAGCTTTGCTGAGGAGCTACTTGCTATATGTGCTGTGCCAAAAAAAGTTATAATTTATTGATCCTTGGAAAAAATAAAGGCCTTGTTACAATTTGCAGTTGCAGTGCTTTGGAAAAAAACATAGAACTTATTCCTTGCTTGTCTAGAGTAACTGGGATGCAGTGGTTGTAGCCATAAGTACTCCAGTGAGAATTGGAAGAAGACATAGTAGTTTGGTGATGCTATTATCAGCATTGTTGTATATGGATTATTCTAGTTTTGTGGCAGGAGCAGACTAAAATTGAATTTGTACCTGGTTTCTTTTCTTGGACCAACACAAACTGTGGACTTCCACAGTGTGAAAATATTGTGAACTTTCTTTGGATCACAAAATGTATTACAAAAGGGTGCTTTTAGTGAAGAGTATTCTATGTGTTTTGATTATATCATCAAAATACGCAGGTTTTTCTGGTTAAAGGCATGGTTCTTAGGATTGTTGGCATCTAATTTTATGGAAAGGGATGCTATGAAGTGACTTAATTATCTCTTAATTACAAACTGTTTCATCCTTTTGCATCTTCCCCACCAGCACCCCATGGGAAATATCAACAAACATTATTAAAAAATGTATATATTTACTTGCATTAATCTAATTTGCCTTTATTTGGAATCCATACTCCAGGCCCTTTCCAAAGTCTCACTATCACTATATATGAGGTTAACATCTTTCATTTTCTTTGCTTTCACAATTCTTTCCTTTGCAGACCAAAGGTTACTTGTCTTTAATCCTGCAGAGGCTTTCCTCATTCACTCTAATTATTTTGGTTTCTCTGATTTGAAGAGCTCTCAGATTTAATAGAAGAAAACCTAAATAGACAAAAAAGGTTCAGGTGAGATCTTACAGTAGCCTTTCAGTATTCGAAAGGGACTTGCAAGAAAGCTGGGAAGGGACTTCTTTTACAAGGCCTTGTAGTGATAGGATGAGAGGGAATGGATTGAAGCTTGAGAAGGGCAGATTAAGACTGGATGTTAGGAAGAAATTCTTCACAGTAGGAGTAGTGAGACACTGGAACAGGTTGCCTGGGGAGGTTGTAGATGCCCCTTCCATGGAGGTGTTCTACGCCAGACTGGATGAGGTACAGTGGAGGGAGGTTGAAAGTAGATGGTCTTTAAGGTCCATTCCAACCCAAACCAGTCTATGAATGATAAAACCAACAGCTTTTTCTTTAAGTGCATGTGCAATAGATAATCGAATGGGAGAAAAATGTGGCTCATGGGGTTATGCTTGCATGGTTGGGTGCTTTGAATCTGAATAATGTTTCCACATTAACCAGTTCCCACTTTCTTTTTTTTTTTTTTTTTTTAAACTTCCCATCACATTCAGGCTTAAGTTTTCTGGACAGATTCTTATAAACCCAGAGAATGCTTTCAGTGGAGCAACACTAAAGGCTGCATCATTCAGCAGCAGCACTGCTGTTGGTTCTGCTGCTTAGATGTTTGACAGTGTTGCACTCTATTCTGTTCTGAATACTGTGTCACCCATTGCTTTTTTTGCTACAAAGATTGATTGAACCAAGGAAGAGCAAATGTTTCACATAACAAAAGAGAGAGAAGTGACAAAATCAGTGAGTTCTTAGTATATAGGAGTACAGTGGAAGGGAAAAGAGCAAGAAGATCATTGGTTCAAGCACAGTTGCTTAGAATCAAATCCACGAGATCCAGGAATAGTTTAAGAGATCTAGAATAAATTCTTAAGTTATCATCTCTGATAACTTTCCATATTTGTAAGTATAAAAGGAAAAGATGTGTTTTAGAGTTCAGGCTTTAAAGTTTTCCATCCATTGCACTCTGCTTCTGTCAATGCAGAAAAGCTGTTGGTGCTCTCATTACTTTGTGACAAAAAATGCTTATTAAATGAAGTTTTTTGTTCCACTACATAAGCATACCTTTTTTGTGTACACTTTCTCCCTTCCTGCAAGGTCAGTGAGTACCTTCACTTTCTGATAAACAGAGCTGATCATTGACAAAACTTTATATTAAGTGGGAACCAAAAAAAAAAAACCCAACAAGCTCTATGTAGCATTTTTTTCGCTGCAGAAAGGAACTCTTGTCTCCCAGTGTGTATAATGACAGACTGATGAAGTGAATTCCTATCTCATAGAAGAAAATTCTCACAGAGACTTTTTAAATGAGGTTTAAATTTCTATGCTATGCAGCCAAAAGTTGGGAGAATGTGTTCTCTTACTGGAAAAAAAAAAAGTGATATCTTGCTCATTAATAAATTGAGGGTTCATAATGGAAAATGTGTTAAGAGAATAGACACTTAATGGCTTTATAGCTCATAAAAAACATGTTTTGGTAGATGTGTTTTATAGCAAGTTCACAAGCACATGGCTTTTGTAAAATAAAACAGTCTTGCAATTTATATTTTTTCAAATAGAATATGCAGCAAATACCTCCACACAATAACACTTTTTTTTTTTTGACAGATGTGTCTAAAGATATTTTGTTTTTCAATTCTATTGGGATACTTCTATCACACAGGTCAATCTGGAACCTTTTTTCCTCGTCAACTGTAAGAAGTCACTCATGAATAAAACTGCCTTGTTTTATCTGACCAGATAAATAAAGTCAGACCATTCTTCTCTTCCCATATGTTGCTACAACCACTGTTTTTTTCCTACCGATTCTGCTGGAGTAAGAGAGTACTTAGTGAATCTGTCATCGATACCTTTATGGACAAAGTTTTGCAAGGTTTTCAGGTCTTAGTAAAACTCTCAGCATGTTGTTTGTTAAGTGACAGATCATTTTAAATGATATAATTTAAAACCACTAAGCTCATCTAGCTTTCTGCTCTTTCTTTATGCAGAATCAGTAGGGTTTGCTTCTGGTAGAAGCAAGTGCATATTTGGATAAAAATGGAAGATTATAGCTTTGCATATAATGTTCCCTGTGTTTACATGTTTAAGATGCCAACAAAGGAGGCTCTGCAATTCTTTACGAATAATTCCATCATTACTTCCAGGAACAACTACTTTGTTATTTTTATGTAAGCAAATTGTAGCTGTTGTGTCGGGTTTTTTGGTTTAAAACAACAGTTTCTATTTTGAAGGGTTTTTTGCTTAGAACTTATGCTTTTATATTTTCAAAATCTGCTGCGAAGTTTGAGGTAAAGATTATCCCAGAATTGTATTGTCCTATGGTTAGTTTATTCTGCTGTGAATTGCTGGGATTCTGGAGACAGTATACGATTTATCACAGCATGTCTTTGGTCTGCATCTTTATTCTGATCTGTCAGTGTTGCCAATTGTGGGTTGCTGTCATGTTTCTAAATCCCACAGCTGCACACATAATTTATATCCTTTCACGTCTAGTTAAGCATTTCAGGGTTTTGTTGCAACTGTTCCACCTCAGATTCCTCTTCTGGAGCATCCTCTTGCCATTGCATTTTCCCTAAGACTGGCTAGCCTCTGCTTTGCAGGGAAGGTGCACATGGGCAGTGCTTTCCTGCAATAGCTTATGACACCCAGTAAGTTTCTGAAATATCTTGGTAAGCTCAAAATTTCTTTTGCCCTCCCACCCAGTCCCACACTTTCCTAACATGACCAGTTTTTATATTATATTTTCTGATTGTGGAGGTCAAAACATGCTCTGTGATGTACAGCCTAGGTATTTGTCTCCTTTTTCTTTGGTGATTTTGGCTCATTTTGATTGTCCTTGCCTCTCATTTTCCTTTTGTTACTGTTGGTCATACTTTTTTCTCCTGGATAACTACTTATTAGAATAATGCTGTGTGCTTTTGGCAATGTTGTGTCCCCCCCATGTCACCAATTAAATTGCAAAACGTGTTTTGTGGGTTGGTTGTCTGGGTGGTTTGTTTTGTTTTGTTTTTTTTCTTGGATGACATCTAGATTCTGTTACTGAACATTCTTCTAGTATTTGGAGTCTAGCGTGTGTCAAAACTAATATGGGCTAACAAGATTTGAAAAAAAAACTTCAAATAAACAAATGGAATTGGTGGGGTAGACCTCTTGGTTTTGATCCAAACAACTCCTTGTTACTTCTACATCCTGGGACAAATGTACCTTCTCTTCTCAGCAACAAATTGAATGTATTCTAATTATTTGATTACTTGCAATGTGCTTTATTGGGTGCTAAGAAACAATAGCATTGTAAGAAACGTTTTGTAACCATAGCAGTGCATTTACTTTGACATCCATCTAACCTGAAAAGCAAAAAAGCTTCCTCCCTCCTTTCATATGTTGCCCCCTTGTCCTCTATCCCTCAATTGATGCTAGACTTAGTGTCTTGAAGTGTGTGGCTCAGGAGCACTGTCTGAGTAGATAAAGAAATATGAGTAGAAAAGAAAAGAAATAAACAATGTAATTTTACTTTTTCTCTGCAGAGTTGACCCCTGAGGAGAAGGCCTTGAGGATTGCCAAAGCTATGCGTAAGCAGTCATCAGAGGTAAAAGAGAGATGGGAGAGCCTAAATGCCAGTGCCAGCATCTGGCAGAAGCAAGTGGACAAAGCATTAGAAAAACTGAAAGACCTGCAGTGTGCTATGGATGACCTTGATGCTGACTTGAAGGAGGCAGAGAATGTGAGAAATGGATGGAAACCTGTGGGAGACTTGCTCATAGATTCATTACCAGATCACATTGAGAAAACTACAGTAAGTGCAGGCTCCTCTGTGAGTCATTCCCTTCCATTCTACTACCCCTAGTCATATTAGATGTATGCACTGTATATTTAAGATCTTGTTCACATTTGATTGAACTCTTTAAAGATCTGAGTTCTAAAACAAAGTCCAGTACTTTGCCACACTGTGGTTGCATAAGCATATGAACAGCAAGCTACAGATATGTACAGAATGGAGGGGGGAAATGTTCTAGGATTTAAATACTTTCCTCCTACAAATGTTATCTAATGCATAGTTAAGCCATGGGTGTGTTTGGAGCTTTGCCTAGGCACTGGAGTACGAGTGAGTGGACTCAGTTTTCATCCTGGCAGTTGACAGTAGGCTCTCCTTTTTGGCTTGGTGAACTGTCAGATCTGTTTGGCTATCATGTGCTGCTTTCCTCTTAGGAAAAAAAAACCCAAAACATTTAGAGCTCTTTCAGTCATAGAGAAGTGTATACGTAATGTTAATTTCTGTTCCTTAATTTTCACATGCTTCCAAAACCTATTATCTGTTTTCGCTTCACTTCAGGTAGTTGTAGAGGAGGTTTCGGGGGATACCTTATTGCTTTCTACAACTACCTGAAGGGATGTTGTAGCTGGGTGGGGGTTGATCTCTTCTCCCAGGCAGTCAGTGACAACAAGAAGACAGTCTCAAGCTGCACCAAGGCAGGTTTAGGCTGGACATTGAGAAGAAGTTCTTCACAGAAAGAGTGACTGGCCATTGGAACTGGCTGCCTGGGGAGGTGGTGGAGTCACCATCCCTGGAGGTGTTTAAAAGGAGGCTGGATGAAGTATTTAGTGCCATGGTTTAGTTAATTAGAAGATATTAGGTGATTCAGTGATCATGATTAGGTGGACTCAATGATTTTGAAGGTCTTTTCCAACCTAGTTAATTCTGTGATTCTGTGAAAGTTTGTATTTGCTTTTACTTCAGCCTGGCTTCTTTAGCATTATTTGAAAGTTAAGAATAAATACTACCATATAATGTTCTGGTGGGCATATCAGTTCTCACAGCCGGGTTTCCAGGTCACCTGTGCATGGCTATTCATGATGGGTAGTAAGGCATGGCTATTCATGATGGGTAGTAGTCATCCTCTGCTTAGCTACATGGCTTTGGTGGGCACCTGGTAATGCAGAGTTCCCCAGAGAAGCAAGACCATCTAATGTCAAATGTTCTCCTGGAAATCTGCGTGAATGTGCCTGAATATCATGGATTTCAGGAGAAGCTGTCAGCGTGCACATGTAGGTAGAGAAAATTGCTGTTTCAGGTCAATTTAGCAGTTATCACCAATCTCGTTTGACAAGCACAGCTCAGGTTTTAAGTTTAAGAATTAATACGGCAAAACATTCAGGAATAATGGTGTCATGTACCTGACCATCTGTGCCTTCAGAGTTAGAAGAATGAAAGGCCATGGGTTGCAGCCAGTTTTGTGTAAGTGCTCTGTATGTACATAGCCTGTGCACTCATGAAACTAATACAGAGCTGCATTATTTCATGTGTCAATGTATGCATCTTCATTCTCTGTATTTTATTGTTACTTTCAGGTTTAATGGAATGAAAATCTTTAAAATAAAGGCAGTCAAAGCTGATTTGTATCTAGAGTGCTGTTGATTTGAGAAGACTAATGTGTCTCATCCTTCCCCTTTTACATTTTGATACAGATGCTAAGGCAACCAATAAGATGCTGATCTGAATAGCTCTTTGTTCTCATGTTAAGAAGCAATTTGTCATATCCTGATGGCTTTTTCAGTAAAGACAAGAAAATTTTTCAGATTTTCATTGCTGTGAAAAAACTGAAACATCTGCTGAAGTAACAGAGGCCTGCTGGCTGTCCAGAAGCCAAACACTTCTTTTATTGTCTTTAGGTTCCTTCTATTCCTGGGCCTAATGAGAGAGATTTTAAAGGGAGGCAAATAATTTTTTCAGTTGTGGTTTTTTGGCTTGTTTCATGTTGTTTAATCAAGCTGGTTTTAAGATTGAACAATTAACTGCTCACAGCAAGAAAGACATTTGATGCATCTTTTCAACTGTAACTAAAACTTGCGTCAATTGTGTCTTAATACCATATTTAGTTCCATTTGATCCAATAAATCTTTTTCTTCCTTTTGTTCTTTGTAATAGTTTTATTCTCCAGTTCTAGTCAGGTAAAACATTACACTTCTTTTTCTTATAAATACATTCCTTCATGCATTGCTTATTCAATAATAGTTTTTAAATTGAATTTTTGTCAGCTGCTTAATATTGGAAAACTGTAGTTACTGAAAGCATTTGTTTTTCTTAAGGTGCTTGACAGGCTATTTGCTGTTAAAGCTTCTGATGGAGCATTGCAAATTTCTTTTAGGAAAGAAAAACCTCTAAAGCCATATGGCAACACAGTTAAGTTGCTTTTAGAGCAGCAGTTTGAAGAGAGTAAACTTGCTTTGCAGGAGAATTGAGGTGCATGCAGTTGTTTAGCATAAGCTACCGTGTAGGACAAGTCAGTACCATGTTGTGTTTACAGTGGCTTCTGTGTCCACTGAACATAAATGTATTCTTCTTACTCTTCTAGGCTTTTAGAGAAGAAATTGCTCCTATCAATCTGAAAGTTAAAACGGTGAATGATTTGTCAAGTCAGCTGTCTCCACTTGACCTGTATCTGTCATTAAAGATGTCTCGTCAACTAGATGATCTCAACATGCGGTGGAAACTTCTACAGGTATTCTTTTGAATGTATGCAGTAGGGGAAAAGGGGTGCTGGTGCTTCATAAGTTCTTCTGTTCTCAAAAGATGCGTTATTACCATTTGTTCATAATTTCTTCATTTAAGGTGTTACTTTAGTGGTACTAGAGCAGCAAAAGGAGATGTCTTTCCTTCTGTGGCTTTAATGAAAGCTTTTTCTTCCAAGCTGTCTCAGTACTTTTACTGATTTGGGAGACTACATAAACCTCTGGAGACTAGTGGGAGCTATTGCTACATACATTTTTTAGTATGTCTTACAGCAGTATACTTACTGCATAAATAATTGTTACTGAAAACCAGTGTACGTATTTCTGTTGTGTTTACAGCTCTTGTGAAAGCTGTTTTATTTTGATTTTGAATAAGCAGTTTTCTGCATGGAATTACACTTGAAGTGATTAAAGTATTAGTAGAACTGTTTTAAGATGTGAGCAATAGCACGTTTAGATTTATGAAACAGGAGAGAGTTAAGATTATTGTGCTTAAGTGGTCTGAGAAAGGTAAATCAGTGTGCCTGTTTAAACTCATGCACAGTTTCACAGTGAATAGTTTAACAAAGTTTCTTAGCTAAAGTTAGTTTATAATTTTTTGCACTTTCTCACTGTTTCTTTTAGTAGGAAATATTTGCTGTGAGTCAGCAGCTATTTATTTCTTTGCCTGACTTCTAACAGTGATACTAAGTGTTTTAAAAACTTGGGAGAGACAGAGAGTCCGTTGCCTGTCTAGCTGGGGAGTAGAGGGACTGAATTTTCAAAACCTGGTCTAGCTGTTTGTGAGAGGCAAAATGTGTCAACCCTTCCCTTTCCTAATGTAATTTGGTAGTAATTTTATGTTTGGTTTTTTTGTTTGTTTGTATACCCTCTCTAGCAAGCAGCCAAACTGCTGCTTGTGGTGGTATCTTCTGAATGGTTCTCTGATGGAAAAGCAGCTATGAGATCAATACAGTCAGACTGAGACATGCTGGCTATGGAACATCAGTGGTTGGCTATAGTCATTGTGAAACAACTGTTGTTCATTATTGATCTGCAGTACTCAACAGGAGAACACTGCGAGATATCAACATTTGCTTTTATAAAGCAAATTGAGCTAGCCTTGAGTATCTAGATGACAAGTGTTATGACACAAATTTACGTAACAAAAAATGAAAGCAAACATTTTTATTATCATGGCCCTGGTGTTACAAGATAAATGCAATATAAATCTTGTTTGTGCGTAGGTGTCAGTAGAGGATCGCCTTAAACAGTTACAGGAGGCACACCGAGATTTTGGGCCTGCATCACAGCACTTTCTTTCCAGTAAGTTTTAATAGATGCATGTGAGATGTAACAGCTTGTTGAAACAGTGACTGCTCTTTGTTCCAGGCTTCCCTGTGGCTTGAGATTCAAGAAATTCCTTTTCCATGTTGTTGTCTCCTTGGTTTTGTAGAAGTGTTTCATCTTCACAATTCTGATGACATTCTCGTGGCATTCTTCTTTGGAGATAACCGAAATATCTGTCAAGTTATGGTTACCTCCCTGGTTGTTCTATTTTTTGTCCTCTCTTTGCTACAAGGTCTGACCTGTAGCTGTTTTAGACTCTATGTGTTCTCATCCCCTGCTACCTCTTAGTTTCCTTTCACTTCCATATTTTTTTTCATTAAAGATGTCATGTCATTGTAGTGGGTGGGGAACTTCTGCCCCACTCCCCCACCCTAGTAAATTTACCAGACCAACTCAGACAGTCTGGAAGTAAGATAAAGCTGTATTTTACAGCAAATATAAATTTACAAGCATATATACAAAATACATTTATATTTATTTACTACTATATACAATTAAGAAATAATACAGAAATCCAGTATTCCCCACCCTGGATAAAGAAAGCCCAGAAGGGACCAATGCCACCCTCTCTCTCCCTGGATAGAAAACCAGTAGCAAAGCTCACATGTTACCTGGTCAGCCAAGGTTAATGTAGGAGTTAGAGAGAAATGAAGGAACAGTGAGCAGATCCAATGTCCAAGAGCCAAGAAGAATTGTTTGTATATTGGCTTTTTATACCTCTTAGTAAACCAAGGAATGATACAGACTTTGTCATTATTCTTTTACAACCAATGATATAATTTAGTTAGATTCTGCACTGAACTTTCAGGAAAATACCAGTTTCTCTTACTAGAATATTCCAATAAGCCTTAAACTACCACAGTCATACGTTCCTGAACTTCACATAAAAGATGGGAAAAGCAAACCTGCATCACTTTCTCTTGAGACCTATCCCTGCATCTTCTATTTATGGAAAATTTGAGAGATGTAGGCCTACAGTCTCCCATATGCTGAAGGCAAAAGCAAATACTTTTGCTCCCTCATTCTCATTTGACTTACTCATTACAGATAGGTAAGTTGTGATGTCAAGATCCATGCTCATCTTCTGGTGATCTAGGCTTTCTGCCATCATCGCAGCTTGTGATACAAAGTGTTAATTCAATTATCTCTCTGTTCTTTAATTGGAGGTCTCAGTAATGAAGATAAAATTATTGCAAGAGTTGAGAAGTGAACATAAAAGTGGGCAGTGGGTTCTTAAGTGCTATATGTCCCTATATAGCTAAACAGCTAATATAATTAAAAACAAATCTTGATTTCTCCTTCAGTTATGTGACAACTGTGTTCTTGTTTTAAAATGACAACTATTTTTGCAGTAAGCTTTATGTGAAACAAGATGCAGTATATTTAAATATTACAGCTATTAAGCAAAATAACAACTCCTGGAGCCTCTTTGTCCTTTTTTGTTTTAAAATTAATGGGACAAGCGAACATCTTTAAAAGTATGATTATTTTTTTTTCTTCCCTCTGTTTTGCTGTTTGTGGGTTTTTGTGTGTGTGTGTGTTTCGGTGGGGCTTTTTGTAAAGCCATTTATAAGTGTTGCATAGTGTTGCCACAGTGGTTTTGTAGCCCTTCTTGTAATCTTAACTGGGACAGTACATCTGCGTAATAATTTGTTAAAAAGAATATAAACAAAGTGGTAGCTTTGGCATCATCAAAAAGCACCAGATGAACTATTTGAGAGAAGAATCAGGCTAGTTTGTGCAACTAAAAGAGACGAAGAAACAGCACAGGGAAGATGCTAGTTTTTCTACACTAGCTAGAGAACTTCCTGACTTTACTGCGGTGTAATTTTTAAGGCTTTTTGCCTCTTCTCAGATGGACCAATGCAGATGTTCAGATGAGTGATTGGAGTGGGGTGAAATCTGTGACGAACTCCACATGTAAAACCAGGAAGCCTGCCAAGCAAGGTTGGCTGGGTTTGTTTGCCTTAACCTGGATAATTTCTTTGATTTTGGTTATAGTATGCCATAATAAATAATGGCATTCATGAGACTCAGTTGAGAACTAGCTTGGTTGTTGGATAAAATATTCATAGAATTGTAGAATGCGCAAGACTGGAAGGGACCTCATCTATTCCAACCACTCTGCAGTAACCAAGAACATCCCCAACTAGATGAGGTTGCTTGGGGCCCCATCAAGCCTGATCTTGAATGTCTGCAGGGATAGGTCCTCCTTCCAGGGCAGCCTGTGCCAGTGTGCCACCATCCTCACAGTAAATAGCTTCTTCCTAATGTCCAGTCTAAATCTACCCTTCTGTAGTTTAAAACTATTGCTCCTTGTCCTATTGCTACATGTCTTTGTAAACAATCCCTCAACAGCTTTCTTGTAGGCTCTCTTAAATTCAAAGAGGCTTCATTGCCTTACCAGCATGCCACAGCCTTGCTTAGGCCATCTTCTACAGGCTTATGGGGGCATTTGGTTTATGTTATGTACAAAACACAAAAAGGGAAAGTTCACAGAAAGCATGTTGGTAGATATAACAAACAGCCATAGCCAAGTATCAGTCCTACAAAATTAAAAGTGTGCAGTTATCCATTTAAATTAGATGTTAAAGAACCCTCTTGCCCATACAAAAAAAACCCAAACCAACCCAAACCTAAAAAATCCCCAAGAACAATAAAAAAACAAACAAATTTTTAAAAGCTTGAGCTAGGCAATTATAGAACTTAATGCCTACAACTTTATATAAGGTCTGCAAAATGAAAGTCAGAGACAGTAACTTCAGAATGAAAGTAATAAAAAATTATTAAATCTGGAAAAATGAAGGTTTCACCGTGACAGATTGAAATAGTGCATATTCTAAATCAAATTTTTCAAACCTTCTTAGAGGCCATAAGTGAGTTTTCACTTAATAAATAAAGCAGTAGTCTTTAATGAAATAATCTCAAACTCCTGAAACTGAGATCATGATATACTTTTCCCGCAAATCTTTATTTCCAAAGCTGCACTCCAGAATTAGAGGGGAGGTTTTTATCTGTTTCCATTTGGCAGTGGCTGTTTTAAATTTACCTCACCTACCTGTTACTGTTCCTCCAAATCCTAAGAGGCCATAGCTCGCCATTACAGCATTGTTAACTGACTAGCTCCCAGTTGTCATTTAATCAGTAATTTGTGCAAGCAAACCACATATTTCTGCCCGTTCATCAGATCCATAGAATCATAGTCTTTTGAAATCTCTTCAAACCTGAGCTATTCTATCTGACTCAACCTTTTGTGGGAAAAGGGGTCTAGATGAGATTATCTACCACCGTGGATCTAGCTATCTAAATGCAATGATTTAATCTCTGTGGTGGCTACTAATGTTTCTCTACTTAAAGAAAAAGTAAAGGACACAGTGCAATGTAATATCTGCTCTTGGAGCTTTTGGAACACCAGTTACATGGATTCATACAGACCATTACTAAGTGCTTCAGAATATTTTGGAGACAATATGGCACTGGCCCTTCCTAAAATGTGCTGCAATAGGAAGCTGAAGTAAGGCAGTATTAGGCCAGTACAATCTATGAACCCTCTCTTTGCTGAACTGTTTTTCTCATCCCACCAGAGGTAGGTGGGATTTGATTCCTGTTTTTTCAGTGCTTATGAAATGGAAAGTAACCTCCTTGCAAGTTAGCATGGATCAGTAGATGAGTAAATTTTATAGATTTACATTGATAATACAGATAAAAGATGAATAATTCTTTTAATCTGTTATTCTTTGCTGACAAATTGTTTTGCTGTCTCCTGCCTTTAGAAACAATTAACTTGTTTTATCTTTAATTAATTTATTTCCTAAGGCCCACTATTTTGTTTTTTGTTTGTTTGCTTTGACTATTTTGTTGTATTTCCTGTATGCTTTCTTAGAAGAATCCATGAGTGTCCATAGAGCACTGACTGCACATGTTCACTGATAACTAGTCGAGGTCTTTAAGTGGCCTGTTCAGAGCAGTTCTGAGTGGTGTCCAGCTTTAAATACCTGCAGGCCTGCTGGTGATTGCTGGAATCAATAAGTACTCTGGTTTTCATTGAGAAAATATTTTCTAAAAAAACATGAATTTAATTTTCCAGTTTCATGCAGCAGAGAACTGGCAATGTTTTCAGAAAGGTTGTTCTTGAGAAAATAAGAATATTAGTTGGTCTTTAATAATTATCAATTTAATTTATTGTGTTGCTTAGTCCATATCTGTGTCAGCGCAGAATATCTATAGTCTGTCAGAGCACATAAATCATACCTAAGCAAACTGCAGCCGGATATTTTTCTTCCTAGTTAGCTGATATAATTAGCATAGTAATATTGGATCCAATATAGGTGCCAAATTTTAACACTAAAGAGTGAAACTCTAATGGCCACCTTCACGTATGTTTGATTTTTTTTCACCTTTTTTTCCAGTGTTATTTATGCATGATAATTATTTTTTAATTAACTACCTCTTTTTTAACATTCAGCCTTGAGTATGTGGCTTTTTTAGCAGGTTTTTTGTCTTTACTGGCCTCTTTATTGCAGATTTTATTTTCTTTTTTAAATAGTCATATGGAATTTTCTGTATTTTTTCCAGTGAATAATGTGGTTTGCTTGGTTCTTCCAAGTTAATCTGTCTTTCAGTACATGAATGTTTCTTAAATTACAAATAATGAAATTTTGTGTGGTCCAGGAAAACACAGACTTTAAAACTTTTGGGAAACAGCTGATTGGGAGCAGGGTGAGACCTGCATCTCTGTGCAGCAGCAGAAGCCTGTGAGGCTAACACATTTTATAAGCCTTTTCCACAGTCTTGAGAAGCTTTAGGGGAAGAGGTTAGAGGGTGGGGTTTTTTGGTTTTTTTTGTTTCTTTTTAATCCAGAGGGAAATGAACTCTAAAGTGGGCTTCCATATAATTACATTAATTCAGAGTTTAATTTCTTGAGATCCAATGTGGATCCAAGATATGTCTCATTTTACCAGCTTTTTTAAATGAGAGCGTTAGTACCTAAGAGCAGGCACTGTCGTGGAAGTGTTGGCATGTGCGTACAGTAGAAATTCATCCATTGTGATGATTGGTTATTCCTACCTGTTCTTTCAATCTTTGCTTCTACAGTGAATCTAGTGAATCTACAGTGAATCTACTTTCTTCTGTGATTCAAGTCTAATTAACCAGACATGAGTCTGGTAATTTACAGTGACGTGTACCTGTGGCTCTTCAGTAAACAGCTGCTTCCCATCAGTCCTGTTAGCCTCTGATGTTTGCCTCTTTAGATAAGCAGAGTTGTAGTGTTATATATGACTTAATGCCTTTTGCAGCTCAGTATGCAGAAGGCTTCTTGATGTAATGGGTGATACCTATTGATGTATCATACTTACAGAAATTTTACAAAGATTACTGCTGTTCAGCAAGGAGTGCAAAGATGGGTTTTAATGCCTTTTCTGTTGGTCATACAAAGTTAATATTTCTATTGTAGAGCTGTAATTGTGGTACTGGAAGCATTTATTTCCAAAGCTTAAGCTGATAATAATTCTACAGAAGTAGGAAAAAGTGTCTCCATTTTCCCTGGATAGTCAGCTTGGTCAGAATTTATTATCCTTTGTTGAAGTTGAATCACCTCATTTGTTTTATTTCCATCTTAGCATCAAATTTATGCCTAGAATCATCCTGATAGATTGCCATTGTTTTCTCCAGATGATTTTCTAATTAATGAAAATTGTCTGGGAGGCTTCAGTTGTTCCTATTTAATTTATTGTAACTGTTTTGATTGTAAAATAAATAAAATATGGTCAGATTATTATTATTGACAGGTGCTTTCTGATAATTGCCTTCTCTTTATTTCCTCAGCTTCAGTACAGTTTCCATGGCAAAGATCTGTTTCACATAACAAAGTGCCCTACTATATCAAGTAAGTTTGCTTTGTTTTTTTTCCTTAAACATAACTGCTATTACCATAATCAGGCAGAGAAGCGTTAGTACTAAGTAATGACTAGAACTGTCATCAATATTTCTCTGCATATTGTTATGCTGCATATACTATATATTTTCATGTTTATTGCTTTATATACTGTAAAAATAAATCAATGACAAACCCTAAGTAAAAACTAGCCTCAAGCAGATAGAAGATGGCAGAGATGCTCCAGTATAACACAGCAGTGGTATTCAAACCAACTTTGTCCTTATATGCAACTCATCCAGAGTGTAAACTGTAGAGAGAAAAAAAGCTGAATAAATAATTTATTTTAAAATGCAAGGTTTATAACCTATAGCAGAACAGTGGTGACCAATATCTATCTGCAGAGCCAGTTTATAATTTTGTGCATTAAGTTCTTCAAAATAGACACATGTTGGCTGCCCTATCATTTTCTCTATTTTATGCAAGTTTTTATAGTGATTGGTGTTATAGTAAGTTTAACATTAATATAAGTGTTGGTAAAAGTTGATTGCCAAGAGGCATGGTCACATATTTTTAAAATAGTAAGAATTAGTTATAGAGGTGTGTAATTTTTCATGTGGTCTACTTGGAGCAGTTCTTGTGTTTCCTGATTGCATCAGCATTTCGATACTATTTGCTGGTGCTTTATAGTCAGAGATTGCAACTATGAGAGGATAGCTTTTTACCAGAGAGATAAAAAACTCTGAGAAGGTACAGGGTATAGTAAGCCAAACCCACAACAGTTCATTTTAGGCTGAAAGAAATGAGTGCTAAAACATTGCCAGTATGAGTTTGGAAAAAAAAGTAGAGTTTTTAAGTCTGTAGGATGACTATGAATTGGACCTGCAGATAATTAATTCTGAAAGCACATCAGTGAGGACTTTGTGCCATTGCCTATTTCTCTGTCATAAATCTGAGAGCCACACTTTGTGCTTCAAACAATTTGAGTTCTTGAGAGTTTTGAAAAGCAAGCAATGGTAAATCTATGTTAATCAAACTTCCTATCATCATTCTTGAGGTGTGACCGTTGTTTTGAAACTCTGATAAGAGCCTTGAATTCTCTATACAAACACTTGTGTCTCTAATGAAAAGTTTTGGAGGAGACAATAGAAAGATGTGACACACTGGATGAGGGGAGGGCAGAGGCTGGCTGTGGAGGCACACTAACTGCCTAGACTCAGCAGTGCAATTAAAATGATCACACTTACACCAGCAAATTAAAAAAAATAAAATACTGTGATATCAGTATACAGAGAGCAAGAGGAAAACTACCCAAACCAGAGCAGGGTAAGCTTAGATATTAGGAAGAAGTTATTCGCTATGAGGGTGGTGATACACTGAAACAGGTTGCCCAGAGAAGTTGTGGATGCCTCATCCCTTGAAATGTTTAAGACCAAGCTAGATAAGCCACCTGGTCTGGTGGGAGGTATCTCTCCCCATGGCAGGGAAGTTGGAACTAGATGGTCTTTTAAGGTCTCTTCCAACTCAAACCATTACATGAATCTATACCCAGAACAGTCTTTTTTTTCTTATGGCAATTCACTATCCTGCTCAACCTGATCAGAGTTGGGAGCTGAAGTTGGGAATATTTATCAGGTGCCTTGCGGAGAGAAGTCTGTGGAGCTGTGGAGTCTGTGAAGATATATTCAGAATTGAAGGATAGAGATACAGTGGATAGTCCTACCACCACAAAAGATTCAACAGCCTAAAGAATATTTTTCACATGGATGTTTAATATGTGTATCACTTCTTCATAATAATTCTCTTTTGTAGTTTCTGGACACTTCATCCAGATTCAAGCTTTGTGAAACTTTTTTTATCGTGAAAGTCTTTCCAGTGTGTTGCAGGTG
>VWZI01000110.1:0-11526 GCA_013396835.1 Psilopogon haemacephalus
TGGAGACCAAAATCCCCAAGAGAGGGAAACCAAACCCCCCCTCACTACCTTTCCCTCCTTCCCCCTGCTTTATCTCACCACTTGATGATGCTGCAGATAAGCTGAAGATCGGTCAGAAAGGTTAGTGGCAGGTAGGAATTAATGGGTTTTGTGATTTTACTCTGAATTATTTCAAAGGCTGAGAGACAAAGGAAAGAAGCTGATGAAGCCTGCACGGACCCAGAGCCGACTGACTGTGCAAGCACACTGGCTTATCTGGATATTTTGGGGACATTCTCAAAACAATCTTCTTTCTTCTCTCTCAGTAAAACTGGGTGAAGTGGCACGGTGTTTAATTTCTCACTCAAATTCTCCAATTAGCTCAAACCAACACACCATGGAACCCTAAGAAATGGTCCACTCTTGAGCAAGGAATCAAGGTTTTGAGGGAATTTGCTGTGAAATAAATGTTTTATGGGTATTATGACACATAGAACTCTGATAATATTTCTGTAGGAGCAGGAGCTTGTTCCTTCATCCAATTCTAATATATTGGCAAGGAGAATTGTGGGGAGCGCCATTTGAAGCGGCAGTGCCATTTGAAGTTGCAGCGGCACCGAGAGCAGCTCCAGCACCAGCAGCAGCTCCAGCACCGCGAGCAGCTCCGGCAAGTAAAGGTGGTGAAAGGGGAGGAGGAGTGGCAGGGTCAGCTCCTTCATGTGCCTGCTCAAAGGGATTGATGCAGCTGGGGGCATTTCTGTGGCTCTGTGTGAGATACAATCACAAAGTAGGCACCAGCACAGTGCCATTTGAAGCGACAGTGGCACTGAGAGCAGTTCCAGCACCAGCAGCAGCTCCAGCACCACGAGCAGCTCTGAAAGGTAAAGGCAGTAAAAAGGGAGGAGGGTCAGCAGGGTCAGCTCCTTCATGCCTGCGCAAAAGGGAGTGACGCAGCTGGGGGCATTCTCGTGGTTCCACGTGAGATACAATCACGAAGCAGGGACCAGTGCAGCACCACTTGAAGCGGCAGCTAGCCTTATCACTTGAGCCCAGTGAGCAGCACGCACCGAGAGAATTAAAAAAATCCAAAAAACTAAACCAAACACAAAGAACCCACCCAACCAAACTAACAAAAAACAAACACCAAAGCTTAAGCCATGGTTGTAACCTGGGCAAATAACAGGGCTAGGAAAACTGTAGGCACCCAGACTGGTGCCTCCTGCAAATCTGTGGGAGATCCAGACCCCTGGCTGCAGTGAATGTCTGAGTCTAATTGGAATGGAGGGTGGTGTGCATGAAAGTTGTGTGAGGTGTGAGCAGGTGAGTGATCTGCTCAGTATGGTGGCTGGGCTTAAGGAGGAAGTTGAGAGACTAAGATCTCTATGTGATTGTAAAGGGGAAATTCACTGGTGGAGACAGACTATACCATCCCTGAAGGAGGGGCAGCAGGTGAAGACTGGACAGGTAGGAGAGGATTCAGTTTCCTCTCATTCCCCTGATAAAACAGGTAAAGGAGGAGATGAAGAGGTGTGGAGGCAGGTCCCTCCCCACAGGGGCAGGAGAGCCTCCTCCTGATGTTCTCGGTCTTACCAGCTCCCCTTGCATAACAGATGCAGGGCAAAAATAACTGAGGATCAAACAAAGGAGGATGGAGGGGAAAATCCATGTACTCAGTTACCCAAGGTGTGTTGGCCTCCCCCAAGAATCAAGATTAAAACTAATGAAACAAAGAAAAAAATGAGAGTCATAGTTGTAGGAGATTCACTTCTGAGAGGAACAGAAGCACTCATATGTCAGGCTGACCCTACTCCTAGGCAGATGTGCTGCCTACCTGGGGCCTGGGTTAGGGATGTTGTTAAGAAAATTTCTAACCTAGTCCACTCTATGGAATACTACCCATTATTGATCTTTCAAGTAGGAGGAAAAGAAATAATGACTAGTAGTCCCAGAAAAATTAAAAAATACTTCAGAGCCTTGGGACGGGAGATACGGAACTCAGGGGCACAAATCATCTTCTCATCTGTTATTCCAGCTGATGGCAGAGACACGGGAATAAGTAGCCGAGTGCAGTCTTTTAATACACGGCCGCATGGATGGTGTCACCACCATAAATTTGGATTCTTTGATAATGATATGACCTTTACAACACCAGGGTTGCTGACACCAAACAGGAGACACCTCTCTTGAAGAGGGAAGAGGGTCCTTGCAGAGGAGATAGCAGGGCTAGTTGACAGGGCTTTAAACGGGATGTGAAGGGGGAGGGGGACAAAGTAATCAGACCTCCATGTGGTAAGGTGTGGGAGGACAGATCAGTGTGGGAGCAATGGGGGTTTGGTGATGGTTCTCAACTTTCTGCCCTGAAGAACCCTGGGGACAGAATAGTGCATTCAGGGTTCTGCAGAGATGGGCCATATCCACTTCAAGTTTTATCTGCCAACAGGGAAACATCGAGTGGTAATTCACGTGGTAGTAATAACATGAGGGGTAGAGAGGCTAGGAGATAAAGACGTGTCTGAATGTGGACAAAACCAAGAACTGACTGAGGAAAGCATGCTCAAAGAACAGGATAAAAGCAAATCAGTAAGTCAGCTCCAATAAAGGCACGACTGAAATGCCTCTACATTAATGCAAGGAGCGTGGGGAACAAACAGGAGGAATTACAAATATTTGCAAGCCTCCAGGGTTATGATATTATTGGCATCACTGAGTTATGGTGGGATGTATCTCATGGTTGGATCGTAGGGATAGATGAGTATAGACTCTTCAGGAGGGACAGGCAAGGGAGAAGAGGAGGAGGTGTAGCCCTCTACATCAATGATAAACTAGAATCCATGGAGCTCAACCTGGGGATGTCCAACACCAAACCAGAGAGCATATGGATAAAGGTTAAAGGGAAGGCACAGAAGGGGACATCATAGCAGGGGTCTGCTACAGACCTCCTGACCAGGAAGGTGAAGCAGATGAGGTGTTTTACAAACAAATAGAAGCTTCACGCTCACGGGCCTTGGTACTCATGGGGGACTTCAACCACCCTGACATCTGTTGGAAGGACAACACAGCACAGCACCAGCAATCTAAAAAGTTCCTGGAATGTATTGACGATAATTTCCCATTTCAGGTGGTAGAGGAACTCATAAGAAAGGTGTTGTTCTGGACCTAGTTCTCACCAACAAAGAGGGGCTGGTGAGCGAAGTGAAGCTGAAGGGTAGCCTAGGATGCAGTGACCATGAAATGGTAGAGTTTAAGATCCTCAAAGCATCTAGGAGGCTATACAGTAAACTCACTGCTCTGGACTTCAGAAGAGCAGACTTCAATGTCTTCAGGGACCTACTTGGCAGGGTGCCATGGGAAAAAAACTCTGAAAGGAAGGGGGGCCCAGGAAAGCTGGTCATTGCTCAAGGATCACCTCCTTCAGGCCCAGGAGTAATGCATGCCAAAAAAGAGGAAGGCAGGTAAGAATGCCAAGAGGCCTGCATGAATGAATGGAGAGGTCCTGGACACGCTTAGACACAAGAAGAAATCCTACAGAGACTGGAAGAAAGGACAAGTAACCCGGGACCAATACAAAGACATTATTCATGCAAGCAGAGATCAAGTCAGGAAAGCTAAAGCACAGCTGGAGTTGAATCTGGCTAGGGACATTAAGGGGAACAAGAAGAATTTCTTCAGGTATATCAGTGAGAAAAGGAGGACTAGGGAGAATGTGGGACCCCTTCGAAAGGGAAATGGAGAGCTGGCAACAGGGGACATGGATAAGGCTGAGGTGCTCAATGATTTCTTTGCCTCAGTCTTCAGCAGTGAATGCTCTAGCCACGATGTCCAAACTCCAGAGGGCAAAAGTGAGGACTGGGAGGGTGAAGACCTGCCCACTGTAAATGAAGATCATGTTCATGAGCACCTAAGGAACCTGAATGTGCACAAGTCCGTGGGGCCTGATGAGATCCACCCACGGGTCCTGAGGGAACTGGCAGATGAAGTTGCCAAACCGTTGTCCATTGTATTTGAAAGGTCATGGCAGACNTAGACCTGAGTAAGGCCTTTGACTCTGTCCCACATGACATCCTGGTCACCAAACTGGAAAAACATGGACTTGATGGGTAGACAACTCGCTGGATAAGGAATAGGCTGGATGGCGGCACACAGAGAGTGGTGATCAAGGGCACAATGTCCACCTGGAGGCCAATGACAAGTGGCGTCCCTCAGGGATCAGTGCTGGGACCAGTACTGTTTAACATCTTTGTCAGTGACATGGACAGAGGAATCGAGTGCACCCTCAGCAAGTTTGCAGATGACACCAAGCTGTGTGGCACAGTCGACTTGCTGGAGGGGAGGGATGCCATCCAGAGGGACCTGGACAGGCTGGAGAGGTGGGCCCAGGCTAACCTCATGAAAGTTAACAAGGCCAAGTGTAAGGTCCTGCACCTGGGTCAGCACAATCCCAAACACAAATACAGGCTGGGTGCCGAGTGTCTGGAGAGCAGCCCTGAGGAAAAGGACCTGGGGGTCTGTTGCAGAGAGGGGCACTGCCCCACCAGAGGTCTGAATGAGGTGTGAACTTTGGCAGGGCACACCCAGTCCACTGCCCCACCAGAGGTGTGAATGGTGCAGGAAACGGTTTTCCTCCCTCCCTCCCCACCTCTGTCACTGGAGGCTTAGTACAATAGGTGTGAAGTGCCTTCTCCCACCCTCCATGGGCTTGAACAGGGAGGCAACAAATCACCTCAGTATATATATGGCAGCTGGACAGATTGGAGCAGGACTTGTAAGGACCTTCACTGGGACTTGGCACGGACCTTCACTCAGACCTGCATTCAGACCTGTATTGGGACCTGCACTGGGACCTGCACTGGGACCTGCACGGACCTGAACATGGACCTGGAGACACGAATTTTGCATGGACTTTGAGCCAGACCTTGAGGAGCATTCTGGCTTCTTGCCGCAGGACCTGCCTCTAACGGTAAACTGCAGCCATTTGTGGGAATACCACAGAGCACCCCTGGCTTTCCCCTGCCTTGCTTCACGATCATGGCTTCATGAAAGCTGTGCCTACAGCGATCTTGGACTCTGGCAGGCACTGGACTTCGGACACTGCCGTGAAAGAGACAGTCTCCCATCTGTAAGTAGGGCAAAGCTGTTTTATTCCCAAACCTTTCAAATTTTCTGATTTTTCCTAAATTACCTGAAAGGGCATCCTCATGAAGACTTTTCCCAACCGAAATAGAATCCAGACTTAAACTAATCTACACACAGGAATGTGGATGGGGCTTCTGGAAATTATAAAAGCTACTGAACTTATAATTTCAGCCTCTTCAATCGCCCCCAATCAATACAGGGTCTGAGTGGATGAGAAGCTCAACATGAGCCAACAGTGTGCACACATGGCCCAGACAGCCAACCGTGTCCTGGGCTGCATTAAGAGAAGCATGACCAGCAGGACAATGGAGGTGATTCTCCCCCTTTACTCTGCTCTTGTCAGACCCCACCTGGAGTACTGTGTGCGGTTCTGGAGCCCCCAGCGCAGGAAGGACATGGAACTGTTGGAGAGAGTCCAGAGGAGGGCCACAAAGATGATCACAGGGCTGGAGCACCTCTGCTATGAGGTCAGGCTGAGGGAGTTGGAGCTTTTCAGCCTGGAGAAGAGGCGGCTTCGAGGAGACCTTATGGTAGCCTTCTAGTATCTGAAGGGGGCCTACAGGAGGGCTGGGGAGGGACTATTCACATAGTCTTGTAATGACAGGACAAGTGGTAATGGGTTCAAACTAGCAGAGGAGAGATTTAAATGAGATGTTAGGAGGAAGCTCTTCACGGTGAGGGTGGCAAGACACTGGAACATGTTGCCCAGGGAAGTCATGGCTGCTCCCTCCCTGGAGGTGTTCAAGGCCAGGCTGGATGAGGTCTTAAGCGACCTGATCTAGTGGGAGGTGTCCCTGCCTGTGGCGGGGTGTTGGAACTCGATTATCTTTGAGGTCTCTTCCAACCTAAACCATTCTATGATTCTATGAAATAAGAACTTTCTGGACATATTTTAATAAAAGGTAAATAAAATGCAGAATTGTATTCAAAAGAAAATTAATAGATAAGTCTATATAGTTCCATTCCCTTGCCAATGAGAATAGTGTTTTACAAAAACTGTTCTTCCCTTCCTTTTCTCTGCTCTGGCTGCTGACTAGTGTCTTTGCATGGCATTACTGAGCTTGTCTGAGAATCTTGTTATGGCTAAGTACTAACAGTAGACCTTTATCTCTTTTTTCTCTCTGGGGGGAGAGCGATTGCCTTTTCTTTTTTCCAGAGGGGTGTGGGAAACAATTCGAGGGTGTCTTTTGATGTTTCTGAATTGCAAGTAAACGCTTCATTTTGCTTCCAAACATTCTGTGTTTCTCTGATGATTTATTTTGGGGGTAATTTCAACCCACTACACCTACTTTACAAAGTTCAACCTAAACCATATCTCTAAGCACCACATCTAAATCTAAATTACCTTTAAACACATCTGGGGTTGGTGACTCAACCACCTCCCTGGGCAGCCCTTTCCAATGCATGACCAGTCTTCAGTAGAGATTTTAATTTTTTTTCTAATATCTAAATTAAACCTCCCTGACTCAATTTGAAGCCACTTCTTCTCATTCTATCATTTGGTACTATAAAAAAAGAGATGAACACTTAACCCACTACAACCTTTTAATTTTCAGGTAGTTGTAAAATGCATTGTTACAGCTCAGTTTGTTCTTTAATACTTATCATTATACAACTTATTTTTATTATTTATGTTACTTACATTTTGTTTTACTATAATCATCAAGACCCTTCCCAACTAATATTTATGTATACATCTGCTGGAACACCTGTTTTCCCTGAACATATTCAGTGGAGTAGATATATGACACACAGAGACAGCTAGAATAACACTGTCAATCTTTTTCACATCACTACTGTTTCCGTTTATTTCTAGTTACCTTGAGAATTTCCCCTTTCAATACAAATCTCAATCTGTTACACTCCTCAACAGTCTGTGTTGTCTCTGACATTGGTAAAGGTTGCTTGGTTCCCAGCAGCAGTAGTATTAAATATAAGTAGGTTGATACTGTGAGTCAGGTCATGATGAAAGCTATGATTTATTCATTAAATTTCTGTTGTAGGCATTTGGAATTGGAAGCAGAGAGGAAGAATGGAATGGGAAGTTTGCTAAATTAATATTTTTTGGTGTATAAATAACTGAATAGGGTAATTTTAGGCCTTTTAATTTCTCTGAGCTCCAAGAACCCTTTTATCTGAATGAGAACATCTGTTCCAGAGTAATTTCTGCCCCTTATATTTCAAATCTTTCTGTGACTATGGTAAGTGAAAGAAGTATTTGCTTTTGCTTGTTCTCATAAAGCATTTGTTTTTAAAGGGAAAAAAGAGGGAAAGAAGCATATTTCATATATTAATTCTCCCACTTCCAAATGGAAGTCTAATTTTGTGTGAAACTACCTTGTGGCAATAAATGTATAAAAACTCCACCTGCACCAAATATTCATAACTTATAATTCATGTATCATAATAGTTGAAATCTGAAATAGAGTTCTGTCACTCATAATTTTAAATCAAATGCTATCTATGGCTTAACTAGCTAAAGAAAAATCAAGTGTGTATTTAAGACTGTTTATTAAAGCCTCATCTTTATATAATCAAAGTGTTTCCTAGAGGGAAAATTACAAGATGTTATCGTCTGAGAACTCTTTTCCCATAGAACCAAGCCCTAATATGCCTTATACTAACAAACAATGCCTCACTCAAAAAGAGTCTAGTCACAATAACAAAAAATTTAAACCCCAAAAAGACAAAAAATTTTTTTAAAAAAAAAGCAAAACCTGTCAAGCAAAGAAAAAAAATCTCCTGGGTCTGATATTTCAAGGATTTTAGTTACAAAACTATAGATTAACCAAACAAAAGCAACCAACAAATAAAAAAAAAATTAACCAACCAACCAACAAAAATAACCCCAACAAACCAAAACCACCCAAAAAGAACCCCAAACCCCACCCTGACAGGAACAACAACAAAATAAAAATTACAACATTGACTATTTTGATTTCCAGGTGCCAAAATATCATATCAGAAAAATTTCTGAAATACTTTAAAAGCTTTTTAAATCAATCCCTAAATTTGTTTACCTGATCTGTTTTTTTTTTCCTGAATAATTCATAATTCTGTTGCAATGAGCTGGACCACAAAGAGCAGAGATCATAATGAGTGAAACAGCAGGAGAAAAGAGAAGGGCATGTTGTTTTTTTATGATTTAGAGACTAAAAATTACACCAAATTCAGTGCTACTAGTAGCCTTGACTTGGATATTGAAAGCCTCTTCTTTGGATAAGATAATTTAGCAACTCAGATACACTGAAAACCTGAGTTCTATTTTGTACACCAACAAGATGGATGGCAGACCTATTTCACAATTGTCTTGTCAAGATATTTACTTATTTATATGTTAATTTAACAGTATCCTCAATATTCTAACTCTATCCCATCTGAAGCCAGAACACATAATTAATCAAACTTCCTCTGTTGAGATTTTGTCTACCAATAAGATATAAGTTGCTGTATTCCATTTTAATTAGTGGAAAGCATTTTCAGCCCTTATATGTTGCTAAACATAGATTTTACAACCTTTACCACCTGTTTCTTCACTTGTAAATATCTTAAATTCCAGTCTTGTAATAAGGGTTGTGCAGCTACAGAAAATGGTACCTAAAATGCATGCATAGCTGAGTTTTGCTATATGTTTAGGCTTTCAGGATAATTTCTTTCATATATTGCTAAACTTTGCTATTACACAGTAAAATATATTTCTTTGCTGACATGACTGTTGGCAATAGCTTTGTACACCACAAATAATGGCTGATCATGTACCTTGACCACAGTGAGTATTTGGTAGAGGGAACGCAAGAAACCATTAATGTCCCAAAGGAGGAATTGTGCATCCAGACTCTTTGCTTACATCTTCTTTTCATAGACAATTTCATAGTTCCCAATGTAAAATTTGAAACACACAGGTCAGAAATTATTGATACTACCTTATTCACAGAATCACAGAACCTTAGAGGTTGAACAGGACTTCCAGAGTCCAACCTCCCTGCCAAGCATATGCACCTAGTTCACACAGGAACATATCCAGGTGGGTTTTGAAAGTTTCCAGTGAAGGAGACTCCAAAATTTCTCTAAGCAGCCTGTTCCAGTGCTTTGTCACCCTCACTGTAAAGAAGTTTCTCCTCATGTTGAGGTGAAACCTTCTATGTTCCAGTTTGTAGCCATTGCTCCTTCCCTTATTGCTGTGAACTACCAAAAAGAGATTGACCCCACCCACTTGACACCCAGCCCTCAGATATTTATACACACTGATAAGATGTCCTCTCAAACTTCTCCAGACTAAACAGCCCCAGGTTTCTCAGTCTCTCTTTGTAGGGGAGATGCCCAAGTCCCTCAGTCATCCTTGTAGCTCTCTGCTGGACTCTTTCCTGCAGGTTCCTGTCTCTCCTGAACTGGGAAGCCCAAAATTTGACACAGTATTCTAGATGTGGTCTCACTAGGACAGAGTAGAGGAGGAGAAAACTGCCCTAGACCTGCTGGACACACTTTTCTTGATGCACCCCAGAATGTCACTGACTGTCTTGGTCACAAGGGAACATTGCTGTCACATGCAGAACTTGCTGTCCACCGGGATACCAAGGTCTTTTTCCATGGAACTGCTTTCCAGGAGGGCAGTCCCCAACCTGTACTGGTGCCTATTGTTATTCCTCCCCCGATGCAGGACCCTGCACTTGTCCTTATTGAACTTCCTGTGGTTTGCCTTCACCCAGTTTTCCAGCCTGTCCAGATCTCATTGGATGGCTGCACAGCCTGATGGGGTGTCAGCCAGCCCCTCAGTGAACTTGCTGAGGGTATTCACTCCGAGTAGCAACCACTTGCTACTTGCATGAAGATACAGTAGCCACAGCTTTAACACAAAAGTGTATATGCGGATAGGTTGTAGAGGCATCACTTTCAAATCATGTTATGGCTTTCAGATTGAGAGTCCTGTCCTCTTTCTGAATATAGGAGATCTGCTGTCAATGATAAGTTTAACTATACATCTGACCTAAGATCCTATGGTTACACAAAATGTAAAAATAAACCCAATTCTTTTGAGTTTAATGCAGGAAAATTATGGGGGACTCTGTAAGCATCTCTGCTTCTAGAGACTGGCTGTCTTGTGTCAGACCAACTCAGTGGCAGTGTTGCTGAGGACTAAGCCGCAGCCTGTCTGCTGGTCCCATGGTGGTTGGAAACTTCTTTTTGGTGATTCCAAAGTAAAGACCTCCATGCCTGTGAAATATCCTATGGTGATTCATGAGTTAGTCTGAGAACCAGAAAATGAAGTATACTGCTTCTGCAATCATGATGTTTCATAACAAAGGCCTTCAGCAAGTACGTACGTGGGAGAAGAACCTTTGTTGAGAAGAAACAGCTGCTGTCAAGGCCTGACTGCATGCTCACTTCCTGGGGGATTGTCTACTGTGGCTTGGGGGCAACACATAGATAATGCACCTGAAGACTGCTCCCTTTTCCCTTTGGGGAGCCTTTCCCAGAGAGTCAAACCTCCATGATATTTGGCTTACAAAAAGAACACTTACTCTAGATATATTTTCTGCATAACTATTTCACTCAGATGACCTTACAAACAAGAATATTAAGAGAAGGTGTCCATTTTTAAAATAATAGCCTGCCAGCAAAAGTGTTCATACAAGCTATAGATATCCAGGCAGTTCTCCCTTAACAAAGGAATGAGTCAGTCTTTCCTACCAAAGTTCTTAGTGATAAAATAGTATCAGAAATTACAATCTTCATCACACCTTTTACCTAGCTTATTGTTTTTCCAATAACCTAAAATGTTTTAATATTTCATGCCATAATTTCATTTTCTCTCCATTTCCATTTCTCTTGCTCTGCTATATCAAAGCAATAAGAATGTGTGTAACTACTATGAGTATGTCACATTTTTCACTGGTAAAATGATTACAGTTTATGTACTATAAGGAGGTAATAAATATCATGTAACAATATGTTGAAATAGCAATCTTTTCATTTTCTCAAGTGGCATATACATTTACATTTCCATCAACACTCTAAGTTTTTAATACTGTAGAGAATGCAGATGAAAAAAACCCCTGTAGCTCAAAAATGTGAAACTTTCCATGAGTGTGTTTTATGAAGTAAGATACTTATGTTGTGTGAAGTTTCAAAATTCAGGCTTCTAAAATTATTTGTAGTAAACTTATAAACAGATCCTCAAGGAAGTATCTTCATTTAATTGCTTACTTTCATGACTGTGGTAGTTTAAGCAGTTACCTGCCCCCCACTCCCCCTCACCCCCCATTTGAAATAAACCCCGGCTAGGACTCAGAACACTGGAAGTTAATAAATGAAGCTTTATATTTACAGCAACGCACAATATACAAGAAAATATTTACAAGATATAACAGATATTTACAGATATGTACAATGAAAAGGTAATACAGAAACACCACA
>VWZI01000110.1:19188-30549 GCA_013396835.1 Psilopogon haemacephalus
AGGATCTGCTCCATGATCTTGCCTGGCATGGAGGTGAGGCTGACTGGTCTGTAGTTCCCAGGGTCAACTTCTGCACATCTAAGTAACATGAAAGAGAACATTTATTCCTACCTTAATGTTGCTGGTGAGAAAGTCTTTAGTGGACTTAATTTTATTCCAGTGAAATTATTTTTAGGCTGATATAAATGTGTTACTTTAAAGATAAATGTTTGGCTTCTGTTGGGTTTGTTTGTTTCCTCTGGGGAAAGACTTTGGTATTCCACATGTGCAAACCATTTATTTCTGTGTTCAATGCTTTGGATTTGATAGCTTCTGAAAGCATTTTGTGAATCAATTTTGATTAAGTAGCTTTACAAGGGATTTCTTGGTAGAAACTGAAAGGGGGTTGACTCAACGTATGGCTTAAATTTAAAGTAAGATTTCTTCTCATAATGTTATATTATGATTTATCACAGATAAATCTAAGAATGAAATATCCTTATGACTAGAAGCATCTCACCCAGTGACATAAAATCTAATATGTTTTGCTTAAAGTCTGATGAGCATAATGAGTAGGTAGTAATATCTGTTCTGCAAGACACACAGATATGCATACACTTAGACACATAAGGAGTCTGCACAAAACATGCTCAAAGCAGCCAAAGCCTCTTGTTGGGCTACTAATTTTAGAAACACTCCAGCTCATCAGAGAGGTTATGGTGGTTTGGCAGTTACCCGGCCCCCCACCCCCCCACCCAGTTNAAAGTTAATACAGAAACACCACAGCCCTCCCAGAGATCAAAATCCCTAAAAGGGGTCTCTAACCACACCTACCACCTTTTCCTGCTTCCCCAATCTTATCTCACCATCTGCTTTATGCAGCAGATAGGCAAAGGTAGATTGGCCAGGGGGATTAGCAGCAAGAAAAAAGTTAGTGAAATTATTCAGATTCAGCTATGAAAGGCAGGGAGAAAGAGCCATGTAAGAGCAGCCACAGCCCGAAGCCACCTGACTTATCTATATTTGGGTTACAACTCTTAAAACACTTTTTTTTTCTTCAGTAAAGCTATGAGTGAAGTAGCCTCATGAGTTTTTTCCTTTCTCAGCCTATAGCCCAATTTCTCATTCAAATCCTCCTATTAGTACAAACCAGCAGTGGTCTAGTGCCTGGCCTTCAATTGGCTCAGTTTCTCCTCAGACTCAACATGGACCTGGTGGTGGACATTCATAGATGCATTTTCCACCAAGAGGCTATTCTTTTCACTATTTACCACTTTCTGACTTAGATATTCAGCATATGTGGACAATGGTCTTGTTAGCCATATCACCTCAGGCTTGTATCTCTCACTTTCTTGATATATAAAGCAAGTTACAGTCAGTAGTCTAATGTGTATAATCACCTTTTGATTTTCCTACTTTTGATGTTTTAGAAGGAAATAAAGTTACTAAGAGTTTTTCTCTCATTTATTTCTTTCCCAGGCATACCTAAATCATTAGAGCACAGCAGGTGAATAACAGGTTTTGGAAAGCCTTCCCCCTCCAAAAAAACCCCCTTTATCTGTTTCTGTTTATTAGCATATATCAGAATCATTTGATAAATTAGAGCTGGGCAGATGCATCAAATAACTCATTTGTCTCAATGTGCTTTTGGGTTACCTCACCATGCTACAATTTCTAAATAGAACCAAACACCCAAAAAAGTTGCATAATATTTATGACTTCCTTATCATGCCTTTATGTAACAGCAGTTGTGCTGAATTTGTTAATATTATCTAGTATAATTTAATGCATTTAAAAAAGAAATTTGCTAAGTGATAAATATCTGTGATTCTGTCGCTGACATTTGGCAAAGAATAAAATTCACTTCACCTGAATAGATTATGAAGTACACAACATACTTGAATTCCAGGGATCAATCAGTATACAGTATAAGTAAAATCACCATTTTAGCTGGAGTAAGTAGCCAGTAAGAATATTTACTTTTACCAAAAAGTAAAAACTACATACCTTTTTTAATATGAACAGGAAACTCTATTTTCTGTTTAATCTTCAAAGCAGGCACATAAATGAGGTAAATTTAAGAATATAATTTAATAAATATATTTCTGTTGACTTTGGTACCAATTTCATGCAATACTTTTAGTTCTGTTCCACTGGTTCCAAATTTTGCGCCACTTACTTTTGTACTAAATATTCCCACAACAATTTATTTTAATCAGTTCCTGCCTTTGTTTGTTTTTTCTTCTTTTGTCTTTCCCATATTTTTGCTAATGTTTAAAATTAAACAAAGCACAAATACTCCCATGAAGTTAGGCAAGGCACAGTGGATCTCTATTCCATGTTTACAAGCTAGTATCCTAATATTCATACTGTGTTTAATTTCTTCCAGTTCTTATGCCTCATAATTTTAGCAATATTCACAAAAGATTTTGACATTCAAGAAACAATAAATAGCAATTTTCGTGTTACTTTGTATGTGATAACATTGCAGAATACATATATTGTTGTGAGGACCATTTGTTTAAGATTATTATTAATTTGAATTATCTTTCAGAGGGAATGATTTTTCCTCAGCTATCTGTTGTGTAGTTTCATACTTCTTTGTCTTCCTCAAATTACTGTCGTAATTTGACTTCAAAGTAATTTCAGTTATAATCCCACTTTTATTTCCCCCCCTTATTAATATGCACTAGAAGTTTTCCAATAGGAAGTTCCTTCCATTTTTGGTTGAATACCAAAACTTAGAAGAGCTCATGATAGTACAGTTGCCCCAGAAGGTCCAGTTCCAGTTACAAAAATCCATTAATGAAAGTACTTAATACTTATTTTTCTATTCTATTGAACTGCATAATATCTACTATAACAAAATTATAATCCTAGGAGCCTAAGTTTTGCATGATCTCCTTTAGATAGTCAAGCCCCTTAAAGCTGAAATAGACTGTGAGTCTATTTACATTACTTATCTGTCAAAATGTATTTGATTTTAATAACAGCAAATGATCCTGCCATAAATGAAAAGTAACATTGAAATTGCATAGAGCTTTTACTGTTAAAATGCACTTTAAAACAACTCTATAGCTTTCATAATGATACATTCCTGTTACTATCACTTTTAGGCTCATTGTATTCTTTTTTGTAAGAAAGATAGCCAGTCAGCTTGGGGCCAGCCTCATCTATTCTCAAGTCCGTCTTCTGGTTTTATTTCACGTAAGAATTAAAAGTTTTGGGGCACATTTAATAAAATAAAGTTCAACATATTACTCAGTCATTAGAACACTCTTAAATCTTACTTAAGCACATTGTTGAACTGAATTAATTTTATGACATGTTCCCTACTTTCTGACGTGACTCACATTCAATCTTTCCACTTGATGCTGTTCCACTTGACATTGAGTGACCTGAATGTAGAACAGCATTACACCATGGTGGTGAGGTCACTAAGACAGTAACTTATTTTAAATTTTCTTCACACTTGATTCAGAATAGAGATCTAAAATCAATTCCTGTAAATTTTGAGAGAAAAATAACACCAAACTGAACAGATTTCATACAACGTTCAAAATGCAAAAGGCTATTTAATGAAGAATGAAGCACAGATATTAATTGCTTTATTGTCTGAAGCAAGGTGTGACATTACTTGGCCTGCATAGACAGAGTGATGGCTTTAATTTACCTGGAAGAGAGCTGCCTGCACAGATGCTTTGATAATGAAAAGAGATAATGTGTTTGGAGGCAGGAATTCCGTCTTTAAAATCACTGCAACAGCACCATTGAAAGGCCAATGTACAAATCTCACTCTGCACACCTGTCAGTGCTTTGGAGACACTGTTCTTGACCCTGCAAAGGAGTATGAAAGGACATAACTTCCAGTGTCTATGTATTGCAACTGCCATGCAGGGCACCTGAACAAGTGTGTGCCTGCTGACAATGAATTAGACTGTTCCTGTGATTTTTCTCTGGATCCAGGGAATGGTGATGTCTCTTCCATTTGCTTCTTGACTCTCTCTTTCCCACTTTCTCTCTCTAGTTTTTTCTTTCCTTTTTCTTCCCATTTTGCCTCTTCTCTCTTCCATTACCCAGAGTTTTTCACTATCTCTAGTAAACCAAATTCAACAGCCATTTAACAGTGGTTTTCTCTTACTTATGACAAGGGAATTATCTGAATCATAGCTAAACCTCTCTTGATCCCTGTGGTTGACACAGGAGGCTGGGTTGCAACACACAGAACTTATATAAAGGAGTCTATTGATGTTTATCTTTACTGTGGAAAGGCTTAGACTTATTAAAGAGTCTGGCACTGTGTTCCATAACATCTTCAAGGGCAAGCTGGCAAAATATGGATTAGATGGTGAGTTGAATTGAAAAATGGCTGAAAGGTTTGGACCCAGTGTAGCAGCAGTTCATCTGCAGGTGAGAAGCTTGCGCATGTAGGGTGCATGGGATTGTGAAATGCACTCTAGCTGACCAATTACACATTGCAAAGAACAAAACAGTAACATTGTCGGCCTTCCCCACATGCTGGCACCTTTTATTGGGAGCATACTTTATCTTGTATAAGTGCCAGGACTGTATTGATTAAGTAATTGATAACAAAGAGTATATAAACAGCCGCTCTGAGAAACAGAGGGACAGTGGGGGCAGAGGAGGTAGGGATATGCTGCTACAGACATGCTCAGGACTTCTACTGCTGCTGTTAGCTACTTCTGTTAAAGGCTTCCGTGACTACTTCTGTAAATGGCAATCTTACCACACTGCAATGTAGGGGATTCAATAACGCTGTAATAAAGAACTTCTGAGAAGACTTCTGTGATTCTTTGCCCTCTGCATGTCTGGAATTCCATTATGCAATGGGATCCCTACATTCATCACCCAATGACTCTCTGTTTTATAGGGATACTAAGGCTACATTCAGCTCTCCCAGAACAGTGGAGTAATAGCCCAAAGGGCTGCAAACAGTGGTATAGTCTAGCTGCAGGGAAGTCATGAATTTCATACTCTGTGGTCAGTGTCAGATCCAGTGCAGCTTCACATCTGCATTTGTGACCTGTATGCTCTGACAGAATGCATGCTCAACAAGTTTTTTTTAGATGGTATAAAACTGGGAGGAAAGGCTGGTACACTAGAGGGTTACACTATTATGCAATCAGAAGGATCTCAACAATGTGAGAAACTGCGCTTAGATGCAATGCAAAGTTCTTCATCCTGGGAGAGGTGAACTCAGGCACTGGTATACAATGAAGACTGACTGGCTGGAAAACTGAGTGCTGCAGTATGAGATACGGATTTTTTTTTTTTTTTTAATCCAGAAGGCCAAAAAAATGGGCCATATTGGAACACCATGGGAAACCCCAGCCAGCCTGGACACAGATAGAATTGACAGATTGAAAGGTTTTCTCAGTTCAATGGCTGTGGGTGCTTGGCTATTCTTGATGAAGTGATTTGCCTGGTTAATTCCAATAGTAAATAGGACTCTCGTATTTTAACTAGTTATGCATCTTCCCAGTATTTAATGTACAACTTCTTCAAGTCATGAGTGGCATCGAGCAAAATCAAATAGGACAAAACAAGTCTGTGATGTTTTTTACTGTGAGAAAAACCAGGCGCTGTAACTGGCTGCCCATAGATACTGAATCTCCACCATTCATGAAAATTAAAAGCTGTCAGGACATGGTCCTGAACAACTAAGAAGTGTTTGACCAAACCACCTGCAAAGATTACTTCCAGCTTCTACCATTCTATAATTCTATGGTCTTCCCTGTGAGAAAAAGCTGAGACAGCTGTGAATGTTCAGATGGAGAAGAGAATACTCATGGGGGATTTTACCAATGCATGAAAATAGTTGATGGGAGGGAGTGAAGATGAGAAAGCTAGACTATTATCAGTAGTGCCCACTGACAGAAAAAAGAGGCGATGGGCGCAAGCTGACATGCAAGAAATTAGATTAATTCTTGAAGATAGTTTTCATAGTAAGAACTGACACAAAAGAACTGAGTACCTTGGCTTTCTCCATAACATTTTTTTATTGGGTCTCCTGCCCTAATCACCATAAAGGTGTTCATTTCTTTTCTTTGTGCACTTGTAGAATCTTTTGTAGCTGTCTTCACAGTTCCTTGCCAGATTTAATTGCAGGTTAGCTTTGGTTCTACTGAAACCTATGCCAGCAAGATTAGACAGTAGGTTAAAACTCCTCCTACTCCACCTGCCCTTGCTTCCATCAATTGTACACTTCTTTCTTATGTCTGAGTTCAGTTAGCAGCTCCTGTCACTTTTGCTTGGTAGATATTTGTCAGGATAGATCAAACTGGCAATTGGATATGGTTTACTTGTATTTTTTGTTGTTGTTGCTATTGTTCTGGGGAATTTTGTTTGTGGTGGGTTTTTTGTTTTGCTTTGGGTTTTTTTTTTTAGTGGGGGGGTGGGGTGGGGAGGAGGGGGTTTGGGGTTTTTGGTGTTTGTTTGCTGATTTGTGGTGGGGTTTTTTTTGTGTGTGTCTTGATTTGTTTTGTTTTTCATATAGACTCACCCTTGAAATACAAAGAAATAAGGAGCAAAGTCTGTTTGTGAACCTGCACATTTTTTCATAAGAAAGCAAAAACAATTAAGTGAGAAAACAAGCAAGTCAAAACCACAGGCACTATATTGAAATATGACTTATACTCTATTATGGCAACCAACCACATGCTTTTGATGTCTTGAGGGGTAGTAGAAGACAGGGATGTTAAACCTCCTCATTTTGCTGGTGGTATAGTTGTTTTTCACATCAATGAGCATATGATAATCTGTTCTAGCAGTTAATTTATTTTTTATGTCTTCAGGGTTTTATTTAACATTTTCCTTAGCATGTCTAAGAGATAAAACATAAGGTCCAACCAGACCAGAAATCAGTGTGTTCCATTACCCTGTCTATAACACCATATGTATATTGTCTTAGAATACTCTTCCTATTAGCAGAGTCTTCAAGGTCAAGGACTTCCTGAACCACATATCCACATTTAATACTATAAAATCATCTCATAATTTTCTGAATAAGTTCACTATTTATTATCTATGTAATAATTTCACAAGTAATAAAAGTTTTGGTATTCTAAAAAAAAAAAGTCAAAATCTTTAGCATTTTATTTTTAGTTTCAAAGAGCATTTCCTTATTGAAAACATACAAAATCAAACAAACCGCAAAAAGTTTGCAAATGTTCTGTTTGTTGTTTTTTTCATTTCTGATACAGATAGAGTTTTGACAGCAATTCATTGCCATTCCCTTAAAAACAGGACTATTCAGAATTCCTAGACTTAGAAAGTTTCCTAACTGTTTAATTTTCAACTCTCTGACAATTACACATCCTATCCATTCCTGTATAAAAATAATCACAGTCAAAAGAAAAGTGTCAAAATTTTCTTTAATCATCTTGTTAAAACATCACTTTCAATAACTTCCTACACTACATTAATTCTAAATTTGGTAAGTATACTTTTATATGTAATCACACAGCTACATTTAGCCCTTATCTGGGGCTAAACTATAACAGTTACTCTATCACCTGATGACCCCTCCCCAGCAGAGAAGAAGAAACAGGAAAAGATGAGAAGAACCACAGGCTTTAATGAAAACAGATTTAATGGAACAGCCAAATTAATACCAATGTCTTAGATTCATATAATATTAGGTTGGAAAGGATCTCAAGAACCATCTGGTCCACCACTTCAGGGTAAGAGTATAGTTTAAATGAGATGACCCAGCACCCGTCAAGCTGGGCACTGAGACTGTTTAATGTAGAGAAATCCACCACCTCCCTTAGCAGTTTATTCCAAAGTTTAATTGTTCCAAAGCGGACTATTAAAAGGCGAATGAGTGCTGATGACATTCTGACCTTCTAATTGATGATTCAGTTTATGAATGGGCACCAAAGAGTCATGGTTAGTTGTGTGTCACCTGTGATGCACAGTTTGAGAAGCAATTGGCAGTTTTACATCTTCTGTATCACGTTGTCCCACAACTGCAGATTCATCTGAAACTTCAGGCATAACAGACAACCTTAATTTATCATTATCAGTTTCTGCAGCTGCTATTCCAAAAGCTCATTTGTAACCCTTGGGATCTTTGAAATGCCCTTGTCTCTAAAAATCAATTCCCAGAATATAAGGTGCATGTGAACCAGTTACAATAGTATGTTTCTCCCATTCATTTCCTGTCAGACTCACTTCAGCCTGCAGCTTAGTCAGTTCTTGAGACCTGACAGTGATTCCTGAAATAGATATAGACTCTGCCCCTTTACAATTTGATAGTAGTAGGGTACATTGAACACCTCTGTCAGCCAAGGCCCTGAATTTCTGAACCTTTGAAGTGTCAGGTCATCTAGTGAATACATTCCAATAGGTTCTTTTAATCCCATTATCATTCTCCTTCTCCCAGTAGAAGGCAGGACACCTCTGATTCTGAGCATTGCATGTACAATTGCCACAGTGCTTAGTGTTAGAACAATTACAGTTGTTCTGGGAAACTGAGGTAGTGACAGCTACTCTTATGGTATTGTTACATCTGGCTCTGCCACTCTGCAGTTCCCACACTCAAAAGAACAGAGGTGGTTTGACCATCCCACTTATTCATGTTCTCACCAAACTGATCACACATGATTATCCAAAGAGACACATATGATTGCTGTTATTTGGTTTGAACTGACCTCCTAGGAGGAAGACATCAGATTCTGATAGCAGAGACATATCTATTTGGAAGGGGAGGAGTGGTGTACTTGTCTTTCAACAACTAAGATATGGAGCTTTTAAGTATCCAATACCTTACTTTTTTTTACCTTTTACCCAAAGATCTCCAGAAAGTTCCTAATCTTGTTTGCAATTTAGAACTAGGCTAGAGTGTTAGTTCTAAACCACCAGAGATAGGAGTCCCTTTTCCCATTCAGAGTATCTTTTCTCAGTGTCCTTAATGAAGTTGTGGAAGATAATAGGGCTCTGTCTCTTCTGTCCTTTTGGTCCCTTCTGGAATATCCTGCAGTATGATGCTTTCTCAGAAAAAAATCATTCAGCCTTTAAGACATTTGTGGACATAATGGACCAGTCTTGAATCAGCTCATCCTTCAAAATGTTCAGGCTTTCAGTGTGCCTTGGAGTCCAGTCCCAGATTTTATATTTTCAGAGCATGTCATATAAGGACCAAGCAATTACAGAGAACCCAAGAATTTGCTCCCTCTCAATTTACCCAGCAACTATTGTAGCTCTTTTCTGTTGTTGAGTGTTTGCCCCTTTTCACTTGCTTCCAGAGTATCATCTGGTATTGCAACAGCACCAGTCCTCCCCAGGCTCTGAGAAATTTAATCTCTTGCCCTGGGCCTTTACACTTGGCAAGTAAAAAGTCTAACCCAGCTGTCCTGGCTGACTCAGAACTGCTAATGTCCTGTATCCCATAGCTGGTCTGTAACTCCAACCCAGCAAAACCATGACATCATCTCTTCTAAATTACTTTAGAAACAAACCTAAGTTTTCAACTAAATTTTCAACAGTAATCTGCCTTACTTAAGGTATTTTGAGATTTGCCTTTTGTGCACCAGGATCACATTAAAAACTCAATTCATTTTATCACCCATCATATTCTTTGAGCATTTCCTCCAGCCAATCATTTCCTGTTTTCCAATTATGCCTTTGATTTCTTTTGTGTAAACATAGTACTTTGCCTTTGTCTTTACTGTCTCATTGATGTTAAACTGTTCATTGTTTTTATCAAGATGATTTAAATTCTAGTTTTGTCCTCAGAAATTACAACCACTTCCAGCTCTGAGTCATCAATAGATTTCATAACTACTCTTGTTACAGCATTATATAAATAATTAATGAAATGATTTAACCAAACGTCTCAGGTGTACTGGACTCTATCTAAAATTTTACAATAGTTTTGTTGTGAGGTACATATAGTTACACTTTAAAGTACAGATTTTTAGTGAAGTCAACAGTCATGTTACTTCTGTGACACTCACTTAAGACCTCATTTTCTATCTTGCATAATAGGATGACAACACAAACCAATCAGCCAAGCCAAATATGTTACTTTGCTTTTTTTTTTCTCTTATGCACAAAACTAGAAATTATGTTGAAGAAGTGATTTTAAATTGTCAGAGAGTTATAGTCAGGGGGAAAGTGTCTTGTTGGAGACCTGTATCTAGTGGAGTTCCTCAGGGGTCAGTACTGCAATCGGTACTATTCAATGTATTTATCAATGACCTGGATAAGGGAACACAGTGCACTGTCAGCAAGTTCGCTGATGACACAAAACTGGATGAAGTGGTTGACACACCGGAAGCCTGTGCTGCCATTCAATGAGGCTTAGGCTGCAGAGTTGAGTGGGGAGAAATTTAATGAAATTCAACAGACCAACTGTGCAGTCTTGTATCTGGGAAAGAATAACGCCATGGACCAGCATAGGTTGGGGTCTGACCTGTTGGAGAGTGGTGTAGGGGAAATGGGACTGGGTGTACTGGTGACAGAAGGATGAGCCGTATGATGTGCCAATGGCATTCTGTGATGTGGTTGAAGTGGAGTGGTTGAAACAGGTACTCCATCATCTCTGCCCTGTCCTTGTGAGTCTACATTTGTAACATTGTGTCAAGTTCTGGGGCTCTTAATTCAAGAAGGACAGGGAACTGCTCAAAAGAGTCCAGTGTAGAGCCACAAAGATGACTAAGGGAGTGGAACACCTCCATATGAGCAAAGGCTAAGGGAGTTGTGTCTCTTTAGCTTGGAGAAAACAGAGAGGTAACCTCATTCATGTTTATAAATATGTGAAGATGAGTGTCAGGAGGATGAAGCCAGGCTCTTCTCAGAGATGTCCAATAACAAGAAAAGGGCCAGTAAGTGCAAGTCAGAACATAGGAGGTTACATGTAAACATGAAGTTGCCAAACAGTTGTCCATTGTATTTGAAAGGTCATGGCAGAATGGTGAAGTTCCTGCTGACTGGAAAAAGGCAAATATAACACATATCTTCAAGAAGGGAAAAAAGGACGACCCTGGGAACTACAGACCAGTCAGCCTCACCTCTGTGCGTGGCAAGATCATGGAGCAGATCCTCCTCAAGGCTCTGCTAAGGCAGATGGAGAACAAAACAGAGGTGCCTGATGCCAACCAGCATGGCTTCACCAAGGGCAAATCATGCCTAACAAATTTGGTGGCTTTCTATGATAAAGTCACAGCAGCAGTGGACAAGGGCAGGGCAACTGATGTCATCTACCTGGACCTGAGTAAGGCCTTTGACTCTGTCCCACATGACATCCTGGTCACCAAACTGGAAAAACATGGACTTGATGGGTGAACAGCTCGCTGGATAAGGAATTGTCTGGATGGTTGCACACACAGAGTGGTGATCAAGGGCACAATGTCCACC
>VWZI01000112.1:0-19024 GCA_013396835.1 Psilopogon haemacephalus
ATCTTCCTGATCAGGAGGTCTGTAGCAGACTCCTACTGTGATGTAGAGCAAAGCAATGTGTAGAAGCATATATGCACAATATATTTACATGTACTTACAATTATGTACAATTGAGAAATATTACAGAAATCCCAAGTTCCCCTCCTGGACAATCAAAGAAGCCCAGAAGGGGCTCAAATCCATCATCTCTCTCTCAGGCATGCAACCAATCAGCAAAGCTTAATTTTTATCTGTTAGTGGAATCTATTAGAGCGGAGTAAAGGAGAATTGAAAGGAGCAAGCAGTCTGAGGCAAATTATCTATATTTGGCTTTTTATTCCTTTTAGCAAACCAATGAATGATATAGACTTCTTCATTTTACAGCCAATTATCTAATTTCTCTCATTAGAATGTTCCAGTTAGCTTCAAACTAGCACATATTTACATTAGACTTTTGAGCAAAATGTGAGGTTTTCAATATATCAAATAAATCAGGAGTAATTGGTTTGCTCAAGCATTCTGTCTCTGATTGTCAAAACGGCCTGGAAAAATAAGCTAACAAGAAAGACAAAAACCTTCACTCTAATCACTGACAGATGTTGAAGTCTGCATCTGAATTTTGCAGATAATGCTGTTTTTTTGCACTAATGAGCCTAAACTTTATTAAATAGAAAGATCTTTAAGTGTATTTCATGCATACTAAAGTTGTGAGAAAATGTAAAATGATTGACGCATCATTAGAGATATAAAGTTCGAAGTTAAATTAGTTATTGAACTACCTGCAGGCTGATACCATCTGTTTAATAGTGACTGGACAGTAAGACCAACAATCACATAAATCCTCATAACAGAGCAGAATTAGTTCAATATTTCAAGCATGCGGATATCATTGTCCTTGAAAACACTGTTAAGACAAAAAGTCTGGTTTAGGTTAGAAAGCCTTTTTTTTTTTTTCCCTAAATGACAGATACTCTCAGCCTGCAGAAGTATGATTGGACTAGCTCTGAAGAATAAAGGGTGCACATGTCCCATGTTCCCAAGTTATATCTTATAGCCATGATGGTTCAGGTGGTCCATGTAAGCATGTTATTCAGACGTATCATAAATATGCATGCAGTCCTACAGTGAGTGCACATCTTGCAAGTTAAAAATTCTGCTGGTTTTCCTTTCTTATTTTATGATTGCATTGTTGATGTATTTTTTCCCCTTTTATTTTTAATGGCATGTCTATACAAACTTGCCCTAATCCACATCCACTAACCTAAGAAACATGTCATGGTTTATCTATGTTCCAGTCATAATGTTGAAAAGAAGACCATAAAGGTAATGCCAATGCATATGGGTAATAGTACAGGGAGTAGTTAAAGTACTGCAAAACCACTTTGTAACTTGCCACTTCAAACTTGCTTACGTTAGTAAACTCAGGATACTACTGAAACTGGTAAGATAATGGTTTAATAATGCATTTTAAATTAGTTGTTGGCCATGTTTCCTATGGCAAATTTGCGGCTCAGTTGAAGGCACTTTGAATAATGTATTCCAACACAGTTATCAGCTGTGTTTTCTGTCACAAATACACGTGGCTTAATTGCAGTCAAATTTTCAAGCAACATTTTGCCCCCATACTGCAGTCTGTGCACAATAAAGGAGTGGGTAGAGTATTCTCTTACTCTTTATCTGTTGGAAAAGATAGCCCATTCGCTGCATAAGTTCATGGATAGTACAAGAGCTACAACTGTCTCTTTCTCAAGCAGTTGTATTTTGTTTTATAGCAGTTGCTTACATAATTTTTAATAATTATTTTTAAAATTCTGATAAACATAAGATTAAGATACTGAAAAAGCTGTGTTACAATATGCTGAAAATATATTGTTTTTATTTACAATGAATTATATTTGGGAGATAGCTTTATTAATATTTGTAAGTTGATTTATTTCAAATATACTTCTGTGGGAAGAAAAAAAAAATAATATGTAACAAAAAGCTAAGGCTAGAAATTAACTCAAACAGATTCCAAGCAGCAACAGTCCCAAGTCCCATGACCACTGGGATACAGTGCACTGAATCTCTGGCTTAAATTGGAAATTCTAAATTTTTTACATATACATTTTTTTTGGGACATGACTGTTTCTGAAAGGAAAAAAAAAAAAGAAAAAATTGGCTTTGAGAATTCTGGTCTTTTGCTGCTTTTAATCCATGTAACTCTCTAGAGACTACAAATAGGTCAGACTGGTTGAAAAATTGGGTAGGGAAACTAAATAATAACAAATATAAAGTATAATGGTTTTACTACTGATCTATGGAACATATACAGGTGAGTTTCTGTGAACAGCTGTGTTTGCAAAGAGACACACTATCATGGAGTGTTCTCTTCATCCTCCTCTTTATTGAAAGGAGAACCCAAAGGAAAGCAAGGAAGAGTGTCCATTTTTCTATTCATTTCTATACTCTAGTGACTATTTTCTGCCTTAATAGCATAAGTAAGATTTAATGAAAGCCTATGTGTGTAGGTAGCTGCTGCTTAGAAAGAAACACGTTCATTTAAAATTGTTACACCAAAATAGTTGAGTGATATGGCAGCCTGAAGTTTCACAATAAAATCCTTTTTGTACTTAGCAGGGGTTGAATGTCACAAGTTGAACATTTTTGCTGTCTAATTTAGTATTCAGTTGTTGAAACCTCAAATAGGTCCATGTAGAAGATTATACTGTGAACATATCCATAATAGGGCAATGAATTTGGATGAATTTACAGACCAGCTAAGTGAAGGATCAAGAAGAAATGAGATTTTGGAGAGTCGTGAAATCTGAAGGGTAGTTAGAAATAGTAGTTCATAGAATTTTTGTCCTAAATAAAATTATTCTATAAGCTTTTTTTTCCCCTTTATTGTTCACTTCTGCTACTAGTAGTTCACTGAAAAAGTAAGATTAATATAAAAGAGAATAGAATTTTCATAGCTTCTTTTGATAATACAGTTTCTTTTTGACAAATTGTGTATGTGAGTGTGTGGTGAAATGGACAAGCTAAAAATGTTTATATTGAAACCATACCTCAAATATGCTTTTCTTTCCCCTTATTAAGTTTAAAAAATATTGTTTAGTTCCAGTACAGATTAGATAGTTTTAAAGTATATATGTTAATTTATGGAAAAATCAATAAAAATAATATTTTCTTTAATAAAATTCTGTTACTTCTCTAAGTTTTCTTTATCTTGTAGTTACTGAATATTGTACGTGAAGTTGCTGTTTTCTGACAGGTTTTGCATGAGTCATTTAAACTAAAGCATTACATAACTACTTTGGCTCATTTTATTTGTTCCATGCAGTATTAAAATTAAAATGGAACACAGTGACCAGTCTTTGCTTGGGTGGTGTTTTCTTTCTACTTATTGACAAGCTTTCTTCCATTGGGCATCTTTTCTCTGATGAAATAATAGCCAGTTTAATGAATGCTTGGTCTCAGTCAGCTAGAAATCTACGTTTTTGGGCCTGGGCCAAAAAGAAATGAAATCAATTAAAATCTTTCCATTTGTTTCAGAGGGCTTTGAGTCAAGCTTATAGCTAAGCAGCTGTTTGATACTTCTGAGTTGTAAAAATTGTTCTTTTGAATGATATACATATTTTTGTATCATACAGTTCCTCTATGTAAATTTCAAGTCTAATATCATGTCTCCTTACAGGTAATGTTCCCTAATTTCATCCTGTGTACCTGATTTGAATAGAACTTGTAATAGAGATAATTGTTAAATGTGATAAGTAATTTGACTGAAGTAAAAAACAAGGCTGTCAAACCAGAAATGTTAAATAATACAGTTTCCAGGAAACAACTAACACTGGTGACATTGTCATCTATTCTTGTAAAAAGCTGTGATGAAAAGGAAACATCTCAAATACACATTCAGATGATTCATGTCAAATGCAGCCTTTAAAATACTGTCAGGATAGATGTTAAATGTAATGCTGTTTGTGGTCAGTTCCACATAGTTCTGCCATTACAAACACAGTTGATGTTATAAATGGCTATTTTAACATAAAACCAATACTATATATGAAAAAGACAATTTAAGTTTTCTTCCTTCACAAATAGTTCTACCATGTATTACATTTGGCAGAAATTTAAAAATGCAACAGGAATACAATTGAAAGAATAACAGTACCTCCATTCTTGAAAAGATATAGCAGGAGACCATGCTATCATTTTGCTAGTAACACTGGTTTTGTGCTGAACTGGATGATTCTAAATGAGACAGTCTATTGGTCTAATGCTCCATGGGGTAATTAATAATATACAGTAGTACATTAGCTAGCACTGAAATTTTGTAACATTAGTATATTGCTCTCCAAAAAGAGGGGAATGATTGTGTCATACGTTGTACATATGGCCTTATTCAGCTGTAGTTCTGTACAGACACTGCATTTCTTCTCTTCTCTCTCGAATATGGATCACTTTTCCCATGCCCCATTTCTTTATTATCCTCTCCAAAATTTTGGCATGAAATTTCATAGCTCATAGAAATGCACTGTCTATATTTCAAGTTTTAATATTTTTTTGACCAGTTAAAATACTTCAGATATTATACACTATGCTCAGTATTCATCTCTGGAACCAAATTGAATAAAATACTTATGACATTCTTACCAAAGCTTGTAATTCACAAGCTATGCAAAATATTGCTCCATCCCACAGGTTAAAATTTTCCCTACACCATTGCCTAGAAATTTAATAGTGTTTTTTATCAGTTAAAAATCAATGATCAATGTCATTTTAATCAATAAGAGTTCTTAAATTCTGAAAGACCTTGCAAGAGCACTGTGCTTTCTTTTATCTTACTCAATGGGAAGTAAGATCATTTAATTCAACTGATTTAAGAGTGACATCCGTTGTTTCACAAATTTAGTAGGTGTTTGTGAAATTACTGTTTAAGTCCATCTTGCAAAAGAAGGCTGAAATGTCACTTTAACCTGAGGATAGTGGAACAGTGGAACAGGAGTTGAGGCCACATCCCTGCAGATATGCAAGGTCAGGTTTGAAAAGGGTCTGAAGGCCTGAATCTATTGGAGGGTGTCCCTGCTTGCTGCAGTGGTATTGGACTAAATGACCTTTGGAGGTCATTCCAACCAAAACGATTATACGATTCTGTGATTCTCTATTTCATACTTTGACGGCAGAACGGAATGCAGGATGGCTGGATCTGGAAGCACCTCTGTAGATCTTCTAAGCCAACTTTATGTTCAGAGTAGGATCAAATAGGGCAGGTTGCTCACTATCAACAAGGATGCAGCTTTTTCTGGTGTGTCCATATTAGAAAACTGTTTTCTTACACTAAGACACAATTTCCTGTTTCAGTTTGTGGCCACTCCATCTTGTCCTTTTGCTAAGCATGGATGAGAAGAGCCTGACTGTCTTCCGTGCTCCCCAATTTGGGTATTTATACACATTTACAAGATTCTCCTGATTCTTCTCCGTGTTCCAAACTCTCTCAGCATTGCCTTATATACCGGATGCTCCAGTTTCTTAGTAATCAACACACTACAGGAATAGCTGTTTCTTATGGTATTTCTATACAGTATCACCATAAACCGCAGCATGCAAATTAGAAATTGTCAGTCAGTGAAGCAATATATCAGCAAAGTCAGAATCTGTCCTGACATGACAGAACTGTTTATGTTTATTGTTCAAAAATAGCATGTTTATAGACCCATATTAATTCCTGTATGACCTACTTTCAGCAGTAGCTCTTACTTCAGCAGCAGAAGGTTCAAATCTGTGAGAAGATCATGCTGCAATTTAGTTAGGTGCCAGCATCTCATAGTCACATAAAATACAAGCATCAAAATTAAATGTGATTGTTGTGGTATTCTAATGTATCCATAACAACACACAGGGTTTTTTACATGTCCATAACTCAGGCTTTGACCTTTCTGAGTCACTAGGAAAACTGTACTTAATAAGTGTAATTATTGAAATATCTCCTAGAAAAAACAAACAAACAAAACCAAGAAAAAGTAGAACAGATATCAGTTCCCCTGAAAAAGCATTAATAATTCATGTACTTCAGCCTGTGAAACATGAATTGGGAAGTACTCACAACAACAAACCTGGGTGCATTTAGATGAATAGAACTTAATAACTCATTTGGTGACAATTTTCAACCTCAGTTTCATGAGGGCTTTTTGGTTTTGATTTTCTTTTCTGTTTGCTGTTTGTTTTAACAAGGTAAAAGAACTTAGGGCAGTGGGAACCTACTAGAAACTGAATAAATTGTTTCTAAGAATATTCCTCCATCTGTTTCTATTTTCTTCTATACAGTAACTTTGTTCACTCTCTTTAAAGGGTAGCCAAATAATTTTTGGATCTGTTCTTAGAGATTGAGGTTTGGGTTTTTTTCCAAAACTAAAATATGCAGATTCTTTCCTCAACAGCTGCAGGAAATGGCGTCATTTGGGCATCAGTATTTTCAGTTGCTTAAAAATTTTAAAAAACAAACAAACAAAAAAACCCAAAAACCCCAAATGCCTCTTTTATTATATCTTTTCTATTATTACTTCCCTACACTGATAAAATGCATAAGAAAAATATTGGTCATGCTGCTGAAGTGTATTGTACTTACAGAAGGCACATGAAGTATATTGGCCCTATAAACTTTTCTTCTTGAATTTTAGTTTTCATGTCATGTGGAAGGATATGGCCTTTGAATATGCTTTTAATATTAATTAAAGTTTGTCAAAATGGTTAAAGACCTTACCATACTGCTTCAGAATGGATTATAGGAAACGACAACAATACATTGTAGCTTGCATATACAGAGACCCATTACTCAACGCTTTCCTAATATTAGTAAAGACAACAACTATTTAAATGGCTTAAAACTACACTTCTCTTTTATTTAATAGAAATGTTCAAAATTAAACAAAAATAGATTAAGCAATCAGGAATTTCTCTTTAGAGCCTTTCTACACTTCTGGAAAGTTTCTTTTAGTATGAATTGCTTTCATAAATTAATGTTAGCTGAAATTCTTTGTATTAAATCACCCAATGATATCTCTAAAGGAAAAACATAGGTAACTTTTCAACTCATGATTGCTATGGCTGCATGATGTGAAGATACATGTGGTATCATGAACAGCTGTTATTCTTACAATTTCATCACTATGTAGAGAAAAATGTGATTTTATATGAACAGTCAAATATTATAAATGTGAATATTAAATTCTTGTTTGCTTGTTTTACTGAATTCTACACATTTGCTGCTGCTCTTAAGTAAGTCTGCACAGGATAGTCTAAAAAAGTTAGAATCCATGATACTTAATGAAATGTGGGAAATTACAGTTTTCCTGTAGTCAATCAGAGACAGTGAAGATAATAGAGTGTAATAACATAACAAATACTTTAGATGGACCTCTTTTGTGGCTTACTGTAATATCTGTAATATGTCTGGATATTAATGATTTTCTGTAAACTGTTAGAAGAATAAGATTTTTCTTTTTCTGTTGTGAAAATACATCATCTGGCACAACGTATTGCTACATGGCCCATTTTGTTATGCAATTATTAAAATATACAATGTACTATAATACACATAAATAAATATCTGCATTTTGTGAGGACATAGTTACTGAACACTGGAGTTACAATGTCATAATCCAGCTGTAGCATTGAGAGATGTTTAGTTACACACCAAGCAACTGAATTATTCTCTGTTTTGATAGTGTTATGTTAAGGTAGGAAAACTGTAATTTGGTTATTAAACAGACTTCCTTTTTTTTTTTTTTTAAGAACAAATTATTGGAAAAGGGTGTATTTAGTTTGTGTGGCAAGGTCCCTGTGAGTACTACAGGGGTGGCTACTAGAAGTTTCCCATGTCTGCAACAGCCAAGGCCATCTGGCTCCAAAACGGACCCACCACTGGATAAGCACAAGCTCAAGCCCATCAATGGATTGTTAGTGTCTCTGTGACAAAACATTTAAGAAGGTGAAAAAAGTTAGTGTGCAGCACTGATAATACATGAAAGAAACAAACCTACAGACACCAAGGTCAGCAAAGAAGTAGGCAAAGGAGGTGCTCCAGGTACCATGGCACAGATTCCTCTGCAGCCCGCAGTGAAGATCATGGTGAGTATTGTTGTCTCTCTGTAGGCTAGTAGCCTGTGGAGGAGCCCACAATGGAGTAGGTTTGCTAACAAAACTTGTGATCCTGTGCTGAACTCTGGACCAGTTCTTGAAGAGCTGCAGCCTGTGGGAGTATATAAATTGAAGAAGTTCATAAAGGACTGTCTTTCATAGGTGAGACCCTACCCCGAGGGAGGTGAATAAAGTAAGGAGAAAGGACCACAGACAGTGTGTGAAGTGATCACAACTTCCTTTATCTATCCACCTATGCCATGTGCAAATGGAGGAGGTAGAGAAATCAAGACTGAAACTGGGCAAATAAAGAACGGAGGGGGAAGGGGAAGGTGTTTTAGGATATTATTTATTTCTTATTGCCATGGAATAATAATGACATTTAGTCAAAATCTTTATTTAGCAGTGCCACAAAGAATACAATAATTAGCCTTTCTGACTTAGTTGTGAAGCTCTAGTGAAGTCAATTCACACACAGAATAAGACCTATACTAACTTAAATGATAAATAAGAAGTCGTAATAAGAATTGAGTAGATTTTCAATATATACCAGACTTGTTGGAATTCCTAGTCTGCGTATACAATTTCATCTTCTGAATTCTGCCTGTCCTAGTTTTGTCAAAAAGTACCTCTAGCAATGTAATCTTTACATTCTAAATGTAACAAATATATGATTGTGATTACAGTGCTGGGTATTGACAGTGGACATACATATATAAATGTCCACACAGATACATATATTTTCCATATACAATATATGGGAAATATATTTCCATGTATATGCCCGTATATATCCATATATATGCATAGATAATGCAACATTCATTCTGAACACCAGTTCATAAATTTGAAACCTGTCCAGCATACCATTCTAGCTCTCCCTAGCAACACACCAACTCTTTGCAGTAGCAATCCATCTGTCTATGTTACCAATCCAACTGTTCACAAGAAAAGCCAAAATCTTTCCAGGATCAATCAATCTCAGTATCCTGCCAAGCTGTTTTCCCCTCCTTGTAAAAGTAATGCAGATTCTTATGCAATAATCTACTGGCTTTATAAAGGGCCAAATCTGTTGTGTTCACTGCTTTTCAGACACTCAAATAGCTCAAATTTCAATTACAAAAATTAGACAACTAAAAAGGACAGAAGAAAAACAACTGAAGTTCAGCATATATAATATTTTTTTAAAACATATACTCTTGCAATGCCTCCACCACTGGGTATGTCTCCACACGGGTACAATGCATAACATTGAAGTGCAATTGAAAGGAAGATAATTTTCTGCAATCACACAGCACATTTTATAGTAGAAAATATGCTGTATTTCTTCATGTGAGTGCTGAGTACCTCATATATATTGCAAAATTCTAAATGTAATTATCTGCATTCATTTCTCTCTGTCTCTAATGCTTTGAAAATAACCATTTATGCATGTCATTTATCCAATTTCCAGTCTTACTTATTCTGTCTTTAACCTCCAATGATTCTGTTCTTCCCTGTGTGATTTTTCTTTATTTCACAATATAGGATCATGGAAAAAATCCAGAGCATATCTTTGTTTGCTGTGGTTCCAACTGATAAATTAAGAAATCTCTAGGACACTGCACAGTCCAAAAGAGCGACAGCTCTGAGGTGAGACCAGGCTTTTACATGGCTTGTTCAAGTTATGACTTTATATCCTCCAAGGGCAGAGAGAGCACAGGTTTCAGAGTTGCCTACTCCACTACCTCACCAGTGTTGCATTTCAAGCCCACCCAGCCAGCAATAAAGCACCATGCAGCCAGCCACTCACTCCAACTTTCCTCCAGTGGAATCAGGAGAAAAAAAATACCACAAAAGACTTGAGCTCTGAGACAAAAGACAGGGAGGTTTCACTTGTTAATTATGGTCACAAACAAAAGATCTCCTTGATGAAGCCTTGTGTTAGCTGTATGGTCTGTTATATGCATAGAACCTCTCCCTTCTCCAGAGTGACCCAGCACAGTTGTTGTACTCTCTTCTCAGAGGGCAAGTGTTGCAGGCCCCAGCACATGAGAGGGCCTCTACTGGGATATCTTTACCTTGTCCAAGTCTTTCTGTAAGCAAACAAATGGGAAAAACTGGATGCAGCATCTAGATGTTATCTGATGAATGCCATGCAGAGAGAGTCCAGCCATTTTCTTGATATCAAGCTATGCAAGTATATGCATTCCAGGAGTTGATTGGCCACTTTTACTACAATCACACACCATGGGCTCATGTCCATCTTGCTGCACACCTTCACCTCAGAGCGTATCCTGCAGAGCTGCTTTATGATCTCTCCATCTTGAGACATTATTGTATATTGCAAGCACCCACTTCTGGACCACATTATCCAAACATATATGACCCATTTGGTTGTTTATCCATGCAGACTGTAACATCTGAACTTTGATATCATGGGCAGCAGTATCAAAATCTTGCCAAAGACTATGGAATAACATGCACAAGTTGGTTGTGCACAACTTATTCTTGATAAATCCACGCCGATGACTTCTAATCACCTGTTTAATTTAATGTGCCCAGAAATGTCCTCCAAAAGCACTAATTCATGATTTTCCCAGGAACTGAAATGAGGCTGTAATTCCTGGTGTTAACATTTTTACTTTCTTTGACATTTGCATTTCTGCAGTCAACAGAGCCCTCCTTTTACTTTAAAAGACTACAAAAAGAAACTAAAACCAAATTGTTTTCAACACGTGTACTTTGTCATTGAGTACATATTTTACTTTGTTGAATAACAATAGAAATATTGAAATCATATATCTCTTCTGCAGATGGCTTAACATGGGATTTTAGCAGCAGTTGCAATCATTTTCATGCTAAGTAAATTGTATGAATTACTGATACAAAGTTTCTGGGTACAGAATATATCCTAGAAATCTTCAAGTAGATTATTGTGTTGTCTCACTGTCAAATATTCTGTGGCCTGGTCAGCTGAGTAATTCTTAAATTATTCTAAATTAACCTACCTACCTAACACCTACCTAGTCTGTTGTATATAATTTGTCTTTCAGAGATAAATTCTCTCAGTTGTTAATTAGATGTGTCTGAATGACTTCTAAATCCCATTTATCTGCAGATGAAGATGGTTTTGCACTGTTTTTTGTAAGCAGAAAAAAATATTCTCCTTTCTGTTGGTACTGTCAGCAGTCAGTGACTAGAATTCCTACCTTATGGTTTCACACTCTGAAACCTCAGTGGCTGACACTAAGGTGAGAATGTGTTCATCCCTTGTGCCTGAGTTTTTGAGGTGTCTGTGGAGAACACTGGCATCGCAGAAAAGCTCAAATACAAGATTTCCACATCTTTCTACTGAGTAATGTCAATATGTGAGTTTTCTGCTTTATTGTGCTATTTTCTGTATGTGAAACCCACTTGTATTTATGCCTATATCACAAGTCATTCATGCCATTGGTCCTATTGACTCTTGAAAATAGCCTTCTCCATGTAAAATCTTCTGTGAAAATGAGGTCAACTTTATTTTTGGTGACCAAATCACCACTGAGATACTGAGAATAATGCATTTCTTATATTTTGTGCAAGTTGTTCCAACATGCACATGCAGTTAATATCTTTATTCCTGTGTAAAATGTCCTTAAAAGAACATGTAGTGGCAAGAATAAAATTCAAATGTAAAAAAGAGCAACACTAAAGTTGACTGAACTGATTAAATCATTACTGATATTATCAGTAGGTCCCTGGATACTCTGAGCATTTTATTAGTTAGAAATATTTCAGTTCATAAAGGTGATCTAATAGTCCTGGAGACTAAAATACAGATGTCCTTATTCAGATGAATTGCATTGTACATCTTTAATAATTAGATTGTACATGGGTGGCTTGAACTTCATTGCTTGGTGCAAAGAGCTGACAGATCTCTTCAGGTCATGTGAAATTAATTTGGGATCTGTAATGTAATGGAGCATAGGCTTTTTGCACAAATCACGTGGCAGACTAACAACAGGGGACTCATAGAGGGGGGAGGGCTGAACAGATGAAAGCACTTCTGTATTATAGACTGACACTTTAAACCTAATTTGGAGATAGAATTTCACCTTTTCAACTCTTCCTTACATTCAGTCACACAGTAAAATTGCTCTGGATTTATGCATGCCATAACTTTCGCCCTGGAGTCATAAGCAGAGATGTCACAGTTAGTTGATCTAAAATGTGTATGAGCACTAGACACCACTTAAGAAAATGTTTAAAAACAAGTGAAACTAAGTGCTGAGTAGTCAGAAGTTTGCTTCAGCATTAAACTGATGACAGAAAATGTGTTAGAGTGTCAGGTGGTAAACAAATGGAAACAGCTGTAAATCTAATACTGCAGACCTAGTCCCCTCCCTAGAACACTAACAGAAAGAATCAAAAAGCAGAGATGTTTAATCGAACAGGGTTTTTTTTGTTGGGTTGGATTTTTGTTGTTGTTGTTGGTTTGGTGGGGTTTGGGTTTTTTTGTTTGGTTTGTCGTTTGCTTGTTTTTTGTTGTTGTTATTATTGGGAGTTTTGTTTTGGTTTTAAGGAATCGAAGGAAAATGGTACTGCAGTTATATTTATAATTTCTTGCTTCCTTGTTCTACAGTGACGGTGACTTATTTTAGTGTTTTGCATGCCCTTTTCAGATAGTGAATATTAAATAACTATATAATTTTAAAAAACTGGATAGCGACAGAGAAAGAGAAGTGATGTAAGAAGGAAAAGAAAGGTACACTGAGGGAAATAAAATGGAGACAGTGACCCAGAAATGTAACCTGATTTTATGCATTGACGAAAACACAAACAAAATAAATTTCCTATCTGAGATAAATTCTAAATGGGAAAGTATTTTTAAAAAGAAGAATAAATTAATAAACTAAAATAAAAACCTGACATTGCACTACATTTTCTGTATGTAATCAGGCTATATTCTGTCTTTCTGATGAAACTACAAACAAATGCTAAAATAATGAGGTTTCATGTCAACGAACGTGTATTACATTTATATACTTATTTTACATTAGAAAAGGGTCTGGATGAAGAGAGACTTTCTATTTAAGGTCCCTTTCACATCTCTTTACATTCAAACAACATCTTGTGGCATTAGATAGAACACAATTGGATGCTAGAGGACAGAGAGAGGAGCAAATTAGACAGTTTCCGGGGGAGGTCTTATGAAATTAAGTTTAATGTTTTGTCTGAAAAGAGCCAGTGGATCTTCATTGTTTTTTTAAATCTTTGATTTCTGCTTGTCCTAGTTACATATATCTTGTGAAAAGTTCAGCAAAGTAAATGTTTGGTGTATATCTTCAAACTTACAAAATCATTCCTTATTATAATGAAAAGGAAACATTTTGCGTATGATGCAAATTACCACACTTAGCCTATAGCAAAACATTCTGCATCAAAGAGCTGTGCTAGCTGAAGCAATAGTTAATGTTTAAAAAAAAATAATGAATGTAAAAAATACAACTTGATGTTTAATTCTCACAGCATGTGTAAACAGATAGTTTTGTCTGCCTAGTTTCATTCTTGTCCTTAAACCCAGGCAAACTTGGTCCTTTGATTGTGATACAGTTCATAAACCTATAGTCCACAAGTCTGACAGATCTGGAAAACAAACCAGAAACAATGAGGACAAGTCACTTTAATACATTCAAATGGGTGGAATTAGCTCACTTCAGAAATTAAGTTAGAAGGTTTCCTAAAAGAGCAGCAAAATCACAGACTGGTTGAGATTTCAAGGGACCTGTGGGGGTCATCTGTTCCATCACCCATGTGCAATCACTTTCACCTAGAGCTGATTACCCAGGACCATGTCCAGATGACTACATGAAGACTTCACAGCCTCTCATGGCAACCTGCACCAGTTCTCAGTTGCCATCACATTAAAAAAGTGGTTTTTAATGTTCAGATGGAACAGATTTTCTGTCTGTGCCTGTTGCCTCTCATCCTGTCACTGAGCACCACCACCGAAAAGAGCCTGGCTCTGTCCCCCTTGCACTGTCCCTTCAGGTATTTCTACATATTGATAACATTTACCTGAGCTTTCTCTTGTCCAGGATGAAAAATCCTAGTTCTCTGAGCCTTTCCTCATAAGAGAGATACTCTAGCTCCTTAATCATCTTTGTGGCCCTTCATTGGACTTTATCCTGTGCGTCTATATCTCTTTTGTAGTGAATACAGTATTCAAAGTGTAGCAACTCAGTATCAGATATAGGAAAAGGATCACTTCTTTTGACCTATTTGCAATAATTTATCTGACGAAGAACATCATTGTAGCAAGGACACATTTCTGGATCAGCTTGGTGTTCACCCAAGACCCCCTTTCTGGCGAGCTGCTTTCTAAATCAATGGCCCCCCAACATATATTGGTATATGGGGTTGTTCCACCCCATGAATAGGACTTTGCACTTCTTCTTGACCTTTATGAGATTCATGTCAGCCTGTTTATCTTCCTGAATGAGAACTCAGAGACTGCTGAAAAAACTGCTGCCTCGGTTGGCTGCCTCTGTTACTTGCACTGTTACAGAAATATCTTTGAGAAACCTGCTACAGAAGCAGGATAGTTGAATTGCTGCAGTACCATTCACAAGTTAATTAGGTTTGATTATAGAATCATAGAATCATAGAATGGTCTAGGTTGGAAGAGACCTCAAAGATCATCCAGTTCCAACCCCCCTCCACAGGCAGGGACACTTCCCACTAGACCAAGTCACTCAAGATCTCATCCAGCCTGGCTTGAACACATCCAGGGAGGGAGCAGACACAACCTCCCTGGGCAACCTGTTCCAGTGCCTCACCACCCTCACTGTGAAGAATTTCTTCCTAACGTCCCGTCCAAATCTACCCTCCGCCAATTTAAACCCATTCCCCCTCGTCCTCTCATTACAAGACCTTGTGAACAGCCCCTCCCCAGCCCTCCTGTAGGCCCCCCTCAGATACTGGTAGGCTGCTATAAGGTCTCCTCGAAGCCTTCTCTTCTCCAGGCTGAAAAGCCCCAACTCTCTCAGCCTGTCCTCATAGCAGAGGCGCTCCAGCCCTCTGATCATCTTCGTGGCCCTCCTCTGGACTCTCTCCAACAGTTCCATGTCTTTCCTGTGCTGGGGGCTCCAGAACTGCACACAGTACTCCAGGTGGGGTCTGAAGAGAGCAGAGTAAAGGGGNTCCTTTTCCTCAGAGCTGCTCTCCAGCCACTCACCACCCAGCCTGTATTTGTGCTTGGGATTGCAGCGACCCAGGTGCAGGACCTTACACTTGGCCTTGTTAAATTTCATGAGGTTAGCCTGGGCCCACCTCTCCAGCCTCTCCAGGTCCCTCTGGATGGCATCCCTGCCCTCCAGCAAGTCAACTGTGCCACACAGCTTGGTGTCATCTGCAAACTTGCTGAGGGTGCACTCGATTCCTCTGCCCATGTCACTGACAAAGAGGTTAAATAGCACTGGGCCCAGCACTGACCCCTGAGGGACACCACTTGTCACTGGTCTCCAGGTGGACATTGTGCCCTTGATCACCACTCTCTGTGTGCGACCATACAGTCAATTCCTTATCCAGCGAGTTGTCCACCCATCAAGTCCATGTTTTTCCAGTTTGGTGACCAGGGTGTCATGTGGGACAGTCAAAGGCCTTACTCAGGTCCAGGTAGATGACATCAGTTGCCCTTCCCTTGTCCACTGCTGCTGTGACTTCATCATTAGAAAGCCACCAAATTTGTTAGGCATGATTTGCCCTTGGTGAAGCCATGCTGGTTGGCATCAGGCACCTCTGCTTTGTTCTTTGCTTTGTTTTGATTAGAAAGAGAGTTTGTTATCTTTGCTCATGTTCTTGCTAATGTGGTTATCCAGTTTTAGAGTGTGCTGTGCAGCTATACAAGGTTTCTCAGTGTTGGATTGAATTTCTACACGATAAGCCTACCAATGTAAAACAGAATTATATGCAGATTACTTTAAAAAATCAGCACCTTCTTCCTATATTCATTCCGATTTCATTTAGTTTTCTAATAATCACTTAAAATACCCAGTTACTAGGTGTAGAGAGTAGTTAAATTCTTTTGTGTGTGTGTGTTTGAGAGAAAGAACAATTAGCTATTGTAATTTTCATGTTTTTTTTCTTATGTATTTTTGCATTTACTAATAATTACAATAAATATTATCTACAATATACACAAGGGCATGAAAACAAGCAGCAGTTTAGACTTATGACTTGTAACAACTGTTTGGTGTAAGGCAGCCTGATTCTTAATGGTATGAAAAAGTCTTTTGAAGGACTTGTTTCCTCAGTTGTATTCCTTTTTTATTACTTTGTCTAGTAAATATAATCATCTAATATAAATAATATAGTTCTTTCAAAGAAGAACTATAACATGCTCTTCACATATAGAATCAAATGCTTTTTCTTAAGACCTTAAAAGCTCTCGTGTTTGCTATATTTAGCCCTTCTTTTATATAGAAGAGTAATGTTTTTATTCAAGGAAGGCTGTACTCTGATATAGCTGATACTGTTTCTTTGCTCTTCTTGTATTAGAATTCCATGGTTTTTTGTGCTCACCATGATAGATAACTACACTTTTAAAAAGTACTCTTCCTTGAAAAGAGAATTTTTAGATAAGTGCTGTCTTCAGATAATTGTTCAAAACTGAGGGAAGAATAGCTATTATCTAAGGTGAACTTTTTGCTTTACTATCACACATGGACATAAATCCTATGACCATTGAATTATAGATGATTTTAACAATAACTTAGAAGTCATAGATATGAAATACACAGTAGTAAATTGTGTAAGTACACTACTGTTATGATTATTAATAACCAGTTGTGAATGATTAATAATATTTTATGGATATTATTTTTTATTATTATCATTAATCAAAATTTTGGGGAAAATTCCCAGAGGTTCTTCAGGTGCTTGGTCAATAAGAGGCAATTACACAAAGGTTATTTATAAACACAGAATCAAACAGTTTAACAGCTTAAACAGTCAGAACTTGGTAAACAGGGAACCTGATAACAGGGGAAATCCTAACCCCCCCCTATACTCACAGATGCGATAGGTACAGAGTGTCCCAAGGAGAGGTGGAGAAAAAAGTTTTGCCTTGTCGCTGCTGTAGGCTGCAATGCAGGCTGCAAACATGCGGACACTGTGAAAGAGGTGCAAATAGACATCCAGTCCCAGCGAGAAGGAGCAGGAAAAAAAACAACAGCTCTAAATCACTCTTCCTTAAATAGACTATTTTGAAGGGTGAAACTGGCCAATGGGCATTAGTGTACATTGTTTTGGCCAATGAATTCAAAGTCCTGTGTCTAGGTGTCCACCCTAACACTTGAGGGACAGCACAAGACACCTGATGGGTCATGCACCACAGGGCTTTCTTTGTTCAAACCCTCATTGTCTGCTCAATCCTGCCACTCCCAGAACTTTGCTACAGAAGAAGGAGAGCAGGAGTCCAAACCAATTTGGGCAGGATTAATGCCCTACCAAGACATACCACCCTGTCACCTGTTGGGCAGTTTCATGCATCAAAGCTGGAGATTATTTATACCTTAATACAGAAACTTTGGTATAGAACCATAACTAACTACAGCAAGGTCTAGAAGAACAGTATTGCTCTGAGTCCAGTCAGGTCTTGTCCCACGCTGTTAGGTCTCCGGTAGGCAGTCATCCTCTCTGTCTGTCCTCGGCGCTAGGTCTCTGAAAGTGTCCAGTGTCCTCCTCGGTGATGATCCAGTGTCCCTCTGGGTGACTGGTCTGGTCTGTCTCTGACTGGTCCTGGTCTGATTCCAATATTGGCCTCTGGTCTGGTTGGCATCAAGTTTTGATCCAGGTTCCACCTCTACAAAGGCAAAACTGGCCTTGGTGTGCAGCGACCGGGCGGCTCGACTAATGGTCAGGCATGATCCACTGCACATCAATGCAGTAAGTCTTTCCATGGGCATCCAGCACTTCCCAGGCACATAACGCTCTGGGTTTTGCCAGTGTCATTGGAACTATTCCAATAGAAGGCATCTTTACTAATGCAGGTTGGCCCACCTGCATTTTTAGCAGAGTGCTGTGACTTGCTCTCTGATCTGCCTGGCATGCAAATTGCATCTACCACTGGTTCAGATGGACAGAATGCTTTGACTTTGGGGCTGCCGTAACTTCCCCATTGGTTGTTCACAGTGAAAACCGCCTGGGCTAGGCGCTTGTCCCAATTGCCTTTAGAGACTTTGGCATGTCTCTTGATAAGGCCATTTGTCCTTTCTACTATGCCATTTGCCTGTGGATGATATGGGGTATGGAATATTCTTTTGACCCCTTCACCCTTCGCCCAGTCCTGTACTAAGGTTGCAGTGAAATGTGACCCGTTGTCACTTTGAATGCATTCAGGCATTGGCAAAACACTGAACCAATGTTTCAGAGATTATTTCTACTCCAACCGGTATGAATCTTTTCCCATGTTGTGATTTGAGGGAGTCAACATAATCCACCTGCCAGGTACTCCATAGAGCTTTGTCCTGGCAGATATGTTGGGCTGGTGCCAGGTTTGGGTGATCGGCCTTCAGCCAGACCCTACATTGTGGACATGCTGAAATAATAGTTTCACACGTTGCCATGGAAATTGGCCATCTACAAGACCTGCACTCATAGAAGAGATTGGCCTTGCCTGAGTGACGCCTGTTGATGTGGATCCATTCTGCTAGCCTCTCCCAATCTCTCCCTTCATTGTTCACCACATGGATGTGTGCCAAGTCATCCACCTTGTGTTGGTTTGAGCTATTTGGAGGATTTAAGTAAGAAATTAGACTATTGGCTGAGTGTGTTGGTTTGAGCTAATTGGAGAATTTGAGTGAGAAATTAGATTATTGGCTGAGAGAGAGTTAAACACATTGTGTCACTTCACCGAGTTTCACTGAGAAAGGAAAAAAAAAAAAAAAAAGTTTTTTTAAGG
>VWZI01000114.1:0-53922 GCA_013396835.1 Psilopogon haemacephalus
CTTGGGAAAAGACAGGGGGTCCCAGGGGGCTTAAACCTTCACATGAATTTTCTCATACTAGGAAGTGAATGTGGCTGAGCTAACAGCACAGACATTGTTTCCTTTATGTCCATAACAGTGAGTAAAAGAGATCTGGAGAGAGCAGACAGGGGGAGTTGACAAAGCTGTGACTACAGCATCAATTCCCTTATTTGAATACAGAGGTCCTGGGGATCCTGAGAGGCAGCACTTTCTTTGGTTCTCTACTCACTGCCACTGGAAATGAGCCTCCCTTGGCTTTTTGTAGTTTCTGTAGAGTTTTTCTTCCATAAAGAACCTGCTTGTTGCCATTACAAGTGTCTGTACATGGCGATGGAAGAGAGACCAATTTGTTTTCTCAGCTATGTTGTCTGCAGCAATGCCAGTGCACACTCAGAGCTCTGCAGACAGCTATTTGTTCCTCTCTGTATCTGCTGTCCTTGCAGTTGAACTCCCTACATGTTATAACTGCTCCCCATACTGTTCATTTTCTCAGATCCACAAATTTTACCTTTTCCTTTTTTTATTTTTTTTTCCTTTTCCTCATGCTCTCTTGAGTTCTTTCCAAGCAAACTCTTGAGTTTTCCAAGATCTCTTGAGCTGTTTTTTTTCAATCAGTGACTTTAAAAGAATGCTTCTGCTTTAGGACAAAATCTTCCAGCTGCCTCACTTAATTTTTTAATGGCTTCTCCATTGCATTCCTATTAGGGTTTTTTTTTTTTTTTTTTTTTCTTTCATACACTCCTTCCTGTACATTTGGAAAGACCTGTGTCTTCCTGACCTACTTTTGAGAAAAGCATTTCTGATGAGTAAAGCTTTCTCTTCAATGCTGTCAAGTGATGTGATCAACTTCCTGCGACTGAAACATCAACTCTCATACCCTGGGCTGCATCAAGGGCAGCGTGGCCAGCAGGTCAAGTGAGATAATTATGCCAAATTGCTCTGGTGAGACCTCACCCAGAGTACTCCATCCCTGTGTCCATCTCTGAAGTCCTCAACACAACAAGGACATAGACTTGATGGAGCTGGTCCAGAGGATGCCACTAAAATGATCGTGAGTTTGGAGCAGCGCTGCTATGAAGATAGGCTGAGGAAGATGGGGGTGTTCAGCCTACAGAATAGAAGGCTCCAGGGAGACCTGATAGTGACCTTCCAGTACCTGAAGGCTGCAGAGATACTGTTTGCATAGCCTGCAGGGACAGTACAAGGGCAATGGCTTCAAGTTAGAGCAGAGCAGACTGAGACTGGATGTGAGGAACAAGTTCTTTACTATAAGGGTGGTAGAACACTGGAACAGGTTGCGCAGTGAGGTGGTTGTGGCCCCATCCCTGTAGATATACAAGGTGAGGCTGGACAGGGCGCTGGGCAACCTGATCTAGTTGAGGATGGCCCTGCCGACTGCAAGGAGGTTGGACTGGATGACCTTTGGAGGTCCCTTCCAACACAGACCATTTTGTGATTCTGTGATCTGCCCATTGCATAGTTAACTTTCTTTTTTCAGTCAAGACTGGGATTTGATTTTGCTGTCTGGAGTAGCAGTTTGTTCAGAATCTATTTCATGCCTAGTTTAGAATGTCTTTTAAAATACCACATTAACAAAATGTCATAGGGCTTGAACATGTCCACATTAATTTGTCTGTAATATTTTGGTATGTATTCCCAGCTCAGGGAATGCACGTGGCACACAGGGTAACACGGTGGCTCTGTGTATGGCAGTAACCTGATTTAGTCATACTTTACCACTCCCTAATGCTTGACTGGTCCTATTGTGACAATATCTTTTTTGTTTGTTCCAGTTAGATACTGACTCACTAGATGGTCTTCCTAGAACCAGGTCAGAGGAAGAACAGGTAGAGTTTAGATACGGTATCATTCTTGATGCAATAAATGTAAATTAACTAGTAAGTAGGGCAGTGTCTTAGGTAACTTTTATCCTGACACAAAGTCTGTTTACAAAGAAAACTGTTCAGTCATTACACCATTAATACTTTTTTTCCCCAAAAGTTCTCATCTTTTCTAGGTGACTTTCGTGATGTTATAACTTCACAACCTCAGATGTGGCATGATGCAGGAGAGGGGGTTTAATGCAGTAATGCAGGCAGCAGAACAGCACAGAGTTCACATAACCTGTGCAGAGTTCACATAACCCAGGTGCAAAAACCTAGCTGCCTGCTGGCAGCTGAAGGTGAAGCATACTTACCTGCTGTGTCCCTGCCTCTGCACAGATTATGTGGCAGTCCTGTCCCACAACATCTGCCCAGTTCTGCAGGTTTCCTGGGCTGGGAAATCTTACAAAGGTCTCTGACTACACAAATAGGTTTGTATATGGGGATGAGAATCTGAGAAGACTTCCCTTTCAGATCTCAGTGCTATCAATTTTCAGATTGCTTTGGCTTCCTGAAAAGAGGGAGAGCGCCTTACCTTCCCAGATGACACCTGTAGCAAGGGCCATTTCTCTGATGGATTACACTGAGATGAGAGCACTGAGTGTACTCTGTAGGTATAATTGGGTCACAAAATCAACAAGGACATGGTATGCAGAAAGAAAACATGTTGCAAACCTTGCATAAGACAAATGAACATGAAAAGTCTCCTACTCCAAGGGATTCTGTTTAATTGAATACATTTAAATTTTTCAGAGGCAGTTAAAGCTGACACCTGCTGTTATATAGACTGACATGGTTAAAAGCTATCTGGCTCTTTCCAGTAAGCTGAAGAGGCAAAACATCTAATTAAAACCAAAGCTGTAAAGGCGTTTAGTCAAATTGTGTTAAGTGTTCTTTTTTAGCACATGAAATTGGCTGGGTTTTGTTGGCATGGGCAGTTTATCACAGCTAACAAGTGGAAATTGTGGAAGCCAGACAAAACTCGAGTGTTCAAACAAAGGTTCTGTGGAGCTTCACATTTTGGAAAAGCTTAAGAAGAAAAAAAAAAACAAAAAACAAAACAAAACAAAAGAAACACCCTAAAAAACCCCAGATGAATACAGCACTTAGATTAACCTCAAAAGAGAAAGAGCTGTGCTTTATCCACTAGTACAAGATAGAGGTCTAAGGCATAGTTATGGCCCAGAGGCTGAAAAAGTGCCAGTTGTTAATAAATCTTGTGAGTTTAAAGTACTTCTCTGAAAAATATTATTTTCTGACATTTTTTAGCATTTGTCATGATATATTCAGATGCTGTATACAGAATTGGCAAAGCTTCTGCTCACCAGATCTAAAAGTAATAGTGATGTTGGTGCCCCAAAACCTTTTTTCCTCCTTTATGCTGGGAAAAGGCCATCATTTCATAAAAGCTGTCATGGTTTGCCTGATGCAGTTGCTCAATCTATTAGCAGTAGTATTTTCATAACATCTTCAATCCAAATTGCATTATACAGTAAGAGAAGTGTCAGCAAAGTGGCAGTTTCCTCTTCCAAGGAGTTACCATTCAAGGGTAACTATTCAGCACTCCTTGCTGCAGCATATCACACACTGACTACAGAGGGGGCTTTGCCAAAGCAGGCAGTGAATAAAGCGTACTGAATAGGACTCTACAAAGGCACAGCAGGTACAGCTGGTGCAATTGCACACAGACAATGCATTGTGCAATACAATATAGACAGTTAAAGCAGTGCATTATGTATCATTATGGAAACTATCCATTTCACATATAATTTATAATATGAAAGTAGTTATCCTCCCTCCAAGTTTTGCTCCTGTTTTTTTTGGGAGAGTTTTATCCAGCTATTATTGCATGCTAAAGATCGCTTGGCATGGAAATGCTATGACAAAACTTTAAATTTAGCTGATGAAACAAACAAGCAGCAGATCAACTTCTTTAAGCAAAAATGCAGAGGGTCTAATTTGTTGACATTGACAGAGAATTCTCTTTAATATAGGATAAAGGATTTTTAAAGAAATAATGATTATTGCTCCTCATTAAAGTCCAAAATCTGTTATTCATTAATTTCAAGGTGTCCTACATGCATTAATGAAAGAAGCTTTACAGCACTGCAGTGAGGATATTGTCCTTTTCATAAGCACAGAAAATTGCAATGGAAAGGTAACGATACCTGAGAGCTATCCCACTGATTACGGCATTGTGACAGCCCAGAGAGATGCCTGAAAAAACTGAACTGTGTAACTGAAATGTTAGATTTAGTCCTTCAACTAAATTATGGTGGCCCAAGAAGATAGTAAAACAGACTACCCATGGAAAAAAATGAGATAAAATCATAGAATCATGGAATGCATTGGGTTGGGAGAGACCTTTAAAGGTCATCTAGTCCAATCCCCCTGCAATAGAGCAAGGGCATCCCAGACTAATGTTTCTCAGAGCCTCATCAAGCCTAACTTTGAATGTTTCCATTCACAGAGTTTAACATTGCCTTGTTTGCATGTGTGTTGGTGATGGTCCCATGTTCTTCTCAATCACAGCAGCAGCAAGACCTCACCTGGAGTACTGCATCCAACTCTGGTGCCCTCAATACAAAACATGAACCTGAAACAGAGGGTCCAGAGGAGGCCACAAAAATGATCGGAGAGTTGGATCACCTCTGCTATGAGGTTTGAGGTTCAGGAATTTGGGGTTGTTCAGCCTGGAGAAAAGAAGACTCCAGGGAGACCTAATAGTGACCTTCCAGTACCTGAAGTGGGCTACAAGAAGGCTGCAGAGAGACTGTTTTCAAAGGCCTGCAGGGACAGGATGAGGGCAATGGCTTCAAACTAGAGCAGAGCAGATTTAGGTTGGATGTAAAGAAGAAGTTCTGTAGCATGAGGGTGCTGGAACTCTGCAACAGGTTGCTCAGGGAGGTGGCTGAGGCCCCATCCTTGGAGATATTCAAGATGAGGCTGGACAGGGCTCTGGGCACCCTGATCTAAGCAGCATGTCCTTGCTCACTGCAGGGGTTGGACTGGATGCGCTTTGGAGGTAGCTCCCAACCCAAACCATTCTATGATTTTATGATTATATTTAGAAACAAAAACACTTGGGTTCAAGACCTAGGAGCTGTATGAAGCTTTACGAACTTGAATTTGTTGGAGAGTGGAGACTGGAAGGACTTGGCAACAATAAACAAAATCAAGGGCACCGCAAGATACAATAACACTTTTAGAATTCTGCTTCAGAGTGAATTTCCAGAAGTACCCCCTTAAAAGCAAACGGGAACATAGCTATGTTACAGTTTTATTTACTTGACAGACAGATGCCAGAGGGATAAGGATCATCTTCCTACCCCACATTTTGTTCGAACGTCCACAGTTCCTCCGTTGATTATGAGCAATACATAAACTGCACCACTGAGACAAAGGCCAGGAGGGCTCTCAATAGAAGGATTGCTCCCAGAAAACTAATCCTGACCCTGTATGAAACCATTCTGTGTTAAGAATTGCACATTCTGGGTTGGATATCAAAATGCAAGTAACTTGAGTATCAATGAAATTTAGGCTACAGAAAATAAATGTATTCTCTTTACCTAAACCACTCTTTGATCCTATGGTACCTCCCTTGGATTCCTAGAAATGTGGCAGATAATATTATTGCATTAACAGATGAACTCAGAGCTGTCTGAGGAAGTAGGATTAAGGTATCGGCTCGTATTGACTCTTATCACAGAATCACAGAAGGGCGGGGTGTGGAAGTGACCTCTGGAGGTCATTGAATCCAACCCTCCCTGCTAACATGAATTTGTCTAGATCAGGCTGTCCAAGGTCATGTTTAGGTGGGTTTTGAAAGTCTCCAAAGAAGGGCATTCTAGAACCTTTCTGGGTAGTTTGGTTCAGAGCTCCATCACCCTCATAACAAAGAGGGTTTTGCTTAAGCTCAAGTGAAGCCTCCTATGTTGAAGTTTGTGTCCCCTGCCCCTTGTCCTATCCCTGTGCACCACTGAAAAGAGCCTGGCCCCATCCTCATGATCTCTGTCCTTTAAATATTGATCATCTTTGAGCAAATCCCCTCTCAGTCTTCTTTTTTTTTTCCAGTCTTAAAGAGCTCCAAGTGTCTCAGCCTCTCCTCATGTGACGGTTCAGGAGTTTCCCGCCCCCCCGCTCCAGACTAGAATCAGATGGCTGGAAGTTAAGGAATGAAGCTTTGCAGTCACAGCTTAGCACAATTTACAAGCAGATATTTATAATATATTATAAATATTTACAGCTATATATAGAAATATACAAATTAAAGGTAATACCCCTCCCAGAAATCAGTCCTCAAGAGGGGTTCCCAACCAGCCTTCCACCCTCTCCCCACCCTCTAATCTTATCCCAGAATCTACCTTACATGCAAGGTGAACAGGAAAGATCAGTGAGGGGGATCAGAAGCAGAACTGATTAGTTGGGTTACACAGATCCAACTAGAAGCCAGAGAGAGACCAACATACAGAGCTCAGACTGAGAAACAGTCTTATCTATGTTTGTGTCCTTGCTTCTATATATCTCAGTAAACCTATGAGTGAAGTAGACATCACCATTTTTTTCTTTTCAGAGCTGATAATCTAATTTTCTCATTAAAATAGTCCAATTAGCCTCAAACCAGCATACCTTGTAAGAGAGATGCTCCAGTCCCCTTAGCATCTTTGTGAACCTTTATTGGAGTCTCTCCAGTAGTTCCCTGACTCACTTGAGCTGGGAAGGACAGAATTGGACATAATACTGCAGGTATGGCCCCCATAGGGCAGAGTAGAGCAGGAGGAGAACTTCCCTCAATCCACTGACCCCACACTTCTTAACTTATCCTAGAACACAGTTGGCTTTCTTGGCCATGAGGGCACCTCACTGGCTTGTGGGGAACTTGTCACTCAGCACTCCCAGGTCCTTCTCTTCAGAGCTGCTTTCCATCAGGTCCCCACTCACCTATACTAGTGCAGGTAGTTGTTCCTTCTCAGAAGCATGACCCTACACTCACCACTCTTGAACTTCATGAGGTCTGCTCTGCCCAGCTCTGCACCCTGTCCAGGTTTGGATGGATGTCAGCACACCCTGACAGGGTGTCAGCCACTCCTCCCAGTTTGGTACCATCAGCAAACTGGCTAAGATCCCACACTGTCCTTTCATCTGGGTCACCAATGAAAATGTAGGATAAGGCTGGATCCTGTATTGAACCCTGAGGATCACCACTAGTCACAGGCCTCCAGCTGGACCCTGTGCCCTTGATCACAACCCTCTGGGCTTGGTCATTCAGCCAGCTCTCACCCACCTCACTGTCCCACCAGGGATGGATCTGCTGCAGGCCAATCCAGGGGACCAGGACACCAGAGAGAGGGATTCCAGATCCTTTAAAAACAGAGATGTAGCTGAGATGGTATTATTCCAATTCCAAACAGAGTTTTTAAGGCTGATTGCAGCTTCTTAGCCTCCAAATGACACTGTTCAAACAAACATCATTCCAGCAAGCTGAGCACAGGAAACAGCAGCCACCATATGTGCAGTGAAAACACCATGTGCAGCCAAAGAAAATAAGGCAAATATGATGATTTGGGGATTTTTATTTTTAATCACATGCTTCTCTGTCTACCCATAAGAGTCATGCATTTTGCATCACCACCAAGTGATTGTCACTGTTTTCAGTGACAGATCTTTGCCGAGTTCTGGAAGGAAACATCACTTGAAACGTGCATTTGTTCTTTGTGGTTTGTGTGCTCAATCTACAAGAGAGCAAATCCTGACAGTCACATGACTGCCTGCTCTGAAGGCATGAGCACAACAACTGACCACTTTAATAACTTGCTGTGTGCCTTTCAGTAGCAAATGTTCTAAAACAAAAGTTGTACAGAAACTAAAAAAAAAAAAAAGTAGCACTGTCCCAGCACCTCATCTGCTGCATTTCTTGTTCAGCCTGCATTGCCCAGGCTGAACAAAGCCTTGAGCAACCTAGTCTAGAGGAAGGTGTCCCTACCCATGGCAGAGGCATTTGAAATAGGTGACTTTTAAGGTCCCTTACAACCCAAACCATGCTGTGAGTCTACTATTTTTTCAGAGGGTGACCCAGGACACCATAAAGCCAGACACATGCCCTGATGCTAATGGCTCTGATGCTAATGGAGTATCAGTAGGCAGATACAACGTTTTACTTCCCTCTTTTTGCCACAGTAGGAGCCAAAAAGATAACAAAGCACAGCAAAGTGGATGGTCCTGTCAAAGAACTGCCTACAGAGTCCTGGGTAATTAAGGATTAGTGGTTGCCTGTCCCCTGGACCTGACACTGAGGTTGCACACAATGCATGTGATTCAGGTCACACAGATGTGTACTCGTTCAAGGCAGGCTTCCAGTTCAGCCTTACAAACCACGAAGGCTATGGGCCTTGAGTTACATCATAGAATCAGGAAAGGTTTCCATTGGAAAAGCCCTCTAAGATCATTTAGTCCAACCATCACCCAACACCATCATAGCCATTGAACTATGTCACCAGGTGCGATGTCCACAGGTTTCTTGAACACCTCCACCACCTCCCTGGGCAGCCTGACCACACTTGCTGCAAAGAAATTTTTCCTAATCTCCAACCTAAACATTCCCCAGGGCAGCTTGAAGCCATTTCCTCTTGTCTCATCACAGCTTTCTTGGGAGAAGAGACCAACCCCCTACCTGGTTCCAACCTCCTCTCAGGGAGCTGTAGAGTGTAATGAGGTCTCCCCTCAGCCTCAGCTGCTGCTTTCTGGCATGCATGGGTAGTGAGTGACACAAGGGCTCCAGTCCAAGGCCTTGATGCAGTAAGGTGTCACTGGAGGTTCACACCTTCTGAGAAGTGTTCTCTCAGCAGCAGTTGCAAGGCTCCATCCATGTGTGTGTGCATCATCTCCATTTGTGTGTGGAATACAAGTTAGTGTGTGCAGGGCACTCTGACTCATTGCTGCATCTGTTTTGCTTTAAGATTTTGCAGTTTTTAATTTGCAAAATGACGGGGTACCCACACTGGTCTGAAATCTTTACTCTATCATTTCTGTTCTCTCCTTGTTAATTTTCATGTCTTTAACGTCTCTCTGTTCACCATCACTGCCTTAGATTGACAATAGTCTTTGAAATGTGTGTTTGCATTTTTTACTCATTGACAAGGAGTGATTGGTGAAATAGGTCTAACCAAGAGAAGGATTTTAGATCAGATGTTGCTTGTTGCCCAGCTGAGCCAAGGCTCTGTATTCACCTTGGAAGGTTGGATTTTGAACATTTTTGTAAAAAAAAATCAAGACCTTTGATGGAGTCTTTCCACTGTGGGACTGTAGTTCACACCCAGACTATGCTGGTTGCCTAAAGATTCAGAGTCCTGAGTAAATTACCAAACCTCAGCTGAACGTCAGTGCTTGTCTTTCTGGAACCTCCTACTTGGTATAGAGTTGGTATAGATTGTGCCTCTGTGCTCTGCACTGATGAGGTAGTAATGCAAATACTGGGTGCAGTCTTGGGATCCTTATTACAAGAAGAACATTGAAGTGCTAGAGCAATAAGCCACACTGGCTGTGTTTGCTCTACCACTCACACACTTCTTGGGTGATTGAAGACATTCAGCCCCTGGCCTCATAACTCAAAGTGCAGCTTAAACAGGTTCAAGAAAGTCCTGTGGCAGCTCACTGCTCAATTGCTACTCGTCTGTGATACCAGCTATGTAAGTATGGGCTCCTGAGTATGAGAAATATTTCCTTCTCAGCTAAAAGGACATAACAGACATGAAAAAGGGGTGAAGGAATCATAGAATGGTCTGGGTTGGAAGGGACCTCCAAAGTTCATGCAGCCCAATCCCCCCTACAGTCAGCAGGGACATCCTCAACTAGATCAGGGTGCCCAGAGCCCTGTCTAGACTCACCTTGAATCCCCTCCAAGGATGACACTTCAACTATCTCCTTGGGCAACCTGTTCCAGTGTTCCACCACTCTCTGCTCTAATTTGAATGCATTGCCCTTGTCCTGTCCCTGCAGGTCTTTGCAGTCTCTCTGAAGACTTCTTGTAGCTTCCCTCAAGTATTGGCAGGTTGCTATTAGGTCTCCCCAGAGCCTTCCCTTCTCCAGACTGAACACCCCCAGCTCCCTCAGCCTGTCCTTGTAACAGAGCTTCTCCAACCCCATAATCATTTTTGTGGCCCTCCTCTGGACCCACTCCATCAGGTTGTTACAAATACTGATTTAAAATGCAAAAATAGTAAAATATCCAACTATATTAACACAAACTTCCACACCAAACAAGCAAACCAAAACAAAAAAACCCAGAACAATAAATTATTTACCACTTACTACACCTTCAATTACCCAGTCAGGAATTATATATACAAAATACACAATAGGGATTTTCCAAAAGCAGTTTAGGGAAGGGAGAAAGAAATATCTCTCTATATATAGCCTATGCAATATTGGAGGGTGAGGAGCAGCAATTGCCACTGCCAGCCACAAAATGGATTCCTTTTGCCCTCGGACAGAGATATTGGCAGGAAAACCAGAGACTCCAATAAATGAATACCCAAATTTGTTCACCAAGCAATATCTGATCAGTGCAAGATGCTGTGTTGGATAATAACTGAAGAAATTATAATCCCAAATTATGTTCTCAGTGCAACTACAAAGCAAAGAAGGTAGCAGGAGCTGAGTATTCTGCCAGAACCGGAAGGAAAAGATGGGACCCACTTGTCCTTAGGCTGATAGTTGCCAACACAGAACCAGTCTGCAGACAGAGAAACAGCCTGAAAGCAAATGAGCCAGGGCCTCCCAGAGCAGACCCCTTCGATCACCCCTCCAGACAAAACAAATCACTGGCAAGAGAGAAATCGGAAACCTAGACAATCAAAACAGAGCACCAGCACCACAGACAAGTCAGGGCCAGTCTAGTTGTGTACCTTTGTCACAGACACTTTGCCTGTCTTTCCCCTCTCCTCAAGACTCTGGAGGACAGAGCCGGCGTTGGGGGAAGGCATTGAATGGTGAAGTGTATCTGGGCTTGTTTTGCCTCAGCAGGACACAGGTCCATGTCTTTGCTGTGTTGAGGGCTCCAGATCTGAACACAGTACTCCAGGTTAGGTCTCATGAGATCAGAGCAAAGTGACAGAATCATCTCAATCTGCTGGCCACACATCTTTGGATGCAGCCCAGGCTGCCATTGGCCTTCTGTGCTGCCAGCTCACACTGCCTGCTCATGTCCAGCTTCTCATCCATCAGCACGTCCAAGTGTTTTTCCTCAGGGCTGCTTTCTATCACCTTCTGCCACAGACTGTATTGATAGTGAGGGTTGTTCTGGACCAGGTGCAGAACCCACTTGCTCTTGTTGAAACTCTCCAGCCTGTCCAGGTCCTTCTGGATGCCATCCTGTTCCTCTGGTGTATTCACAACACTACTCAGCTTGGTGTCAACTGCACATCAGCAGGTTGTGCCTCAATTCTGTATCATTGCTAAAAATATTACACAACACAAGGCCCAGTACAGACCCCTGAGGGTCACCACTTGTCACTGCTCTCCACCTGGACTTCAAGCTGTTCAGCACCACCCTCTGGATGATACATGGCTTATATCCCATGATGTTCCTTATAAATGTCTTCTGCAAAGGCTGAGCTCATCTTAGTTTTGAAGTTGCTCAAAGAAACAAGCTGTGAGTCCTTACATGCATGTACATACTATAGGCAGTACCTGCAGAAGTGGTGCAACTATCATCAGTCAGTTTTCTCTGAATGGCTGAGGCAAAAAAAAATGGAGTTATTCCTAAGTGTTTTTGAGGAAAAAATCAACAAACAAAAAAACCCCCACCACCCCCCAAAACTCAAACAATAATAAATTGCCGAAAATAACCATTGTCTTCTCTCTTTATCTTCACAGAAAGTGGTTTTGTTGGGGAAAGGGGGAAATTAAATGGGCCGGGAGGGAAGAAAGGTATTAAAAATCTGTGTTTTGGATGGCATGCAGGTAAGGTAAGAAGCCCTGTAGTCAATTTCAACAGCCTACAGTTTCACAGGGAAGAAGAAACTAAGCCAGCAGGCAGGCCATAGGGCCACTGTGGGAACTGTTTCACATACACAAAGTGGAAAGAGAACAGCAAGTCAGGGGCCTCAGCCAGCTGTGTGCTTGTCCCATGCACTGCAAAGAACCCACCGGCACAGGCAGGCCATTGAGTGTTTGTTCCTGTGTCATGTAATGCATAGGCACAGGGCTCTTCCCTGCGACCCCTCCACTCTGTCCTCAGAGGTTTGAATGGGGGAATAAGAAGGTGTGAAAAACTGCTTTCCTCCCACACTGTGGGCCTTTTCCACTCATGTACTGATTCATGTGGAAGCCCACACAGAAGTTGTCTGGTTGTTGGCTGGATTCTTCTCAGTCAGTATAAATGGCAAGTGGATACTTTGTCTAGGAAAAGCATAACTAGAGCACAAAGAAAGGCATGGAGTTCCCACCTTGACAGAGCTCCTGCCTTTAAGGAGTTCCTGCCTTTACAGAGTTCCCACTTGGAGAGTTACCAGTTTGGACCATCCTCACTTTTGGATGGTCCCCCACTTCTGCACCATTCTGTTCAAGCCTACAAACTCTGCAAGTCCTTAGGTGCCTCTGTGAGAGAATCACCAGCAGCACCCAGATCTGGCCTCTCCTGGACCGCACCATGCAGCCCAACTTCCTCCTCACTACCTGAGCTGGGGAAGAAGCCAGCAGTTTGGCTTTCCCCTGTGCTGCCAAAGCAGTGCCACATACACAAATCTTTGTCTCATGGAAGCTGTGTCTTGAGATGCTTTTGACTTTAGCAGATCTTTCCATTTGCCTTGGATTTTTGCAGCTTGGATCCGCACAATTGGATATTGCTTGCAGTTTTAAAAGGCAGCGGAGCTGTAGAGAAATCCAGCAAGGGATCATCACCAATTTCCTATCTCACCCACCACAAGTAATGCCTGCTGTTCCCTTAATTCTCTGATCAGCCTAAGTTGTGTGCTGGTTTGAACTAATAGGAGGATTTTAATGAGAAATTAGACTATAGGCTGAGAAAGGAAAACACTGATGATGCTACTTCACTCATAGCTTTAGTAAGAAAGAAAAAAAAAATGTTTAAGAGTTGTAACCCAAACATAGATAAGACAGAGATGCTTGAGCTTGTAGAGCTACTCTGGCTGCCACGTGTCTCTCCCTGCTTACCTTAGCTGGATCTGAATAATTTCACTACTTTACTGCTGCAAATCCCCCTGGCCAATCTACCTTCTCTTATCTGCTGCATAAGACAAATAGTGAGATAAGATTGGGAAAGGGAGGGGGTGGTAGGGTGCTTAGGAATCCCTCTTAGGATTTTTTGATCTCTGGGAGGGCTGTGGTGTTTCTGTATTATCTTTTTACTGTATATATCTGTAAATATCTGTTATGTATTGTAAATATTTGCTTGCATATTGTGAAAAGCTGTAAATATAAAGCCTCATTTATTAACTTCCAGCAGACTGAGTCTTAGCCTTGGTTATTTCAAAGTGTGTGGGTAACTGCCAAACCACCACGATTTGTAAGTGGGTAAAGCTGTGTGTTTTAGCTTAGCTTTTTCCATTTTCTGACTCCTAAATTTCTAAATTTGGCCATAAGCATCCTTTGAAGATTTTTTCCAACTGAATTAGAGCTTGTCAATAAACCTTAACTAGTTCTGTATATAGTTTATAATTCTATTTTCATAATTCCCATCTCAGCTAATTAATACTCAGACCCCTAAAGCTCTCCACTGTGGGTTCCACTGCCTTTGCCAGAGCTTTTCTGCTCAAAGAGGTAGCCATAGCTGAAACCCAAACCCTTCTGCCCTGTCCTTGGCAAACAGCCTTAGTTTCCCCTGCAGCCCTTCGGAGAGTGCCTCGTGCAGATACTTGTATCCAGTACAGGGTTGTGATGCTGTTCCCTGTGCCTCAACAGAAAGAAGAGGACAGAACAATGAAATACTGGTCGTTTGGGGGGCAAATTTTTGAATGAACTAAAGATAAGTTAGAAATCCCACTTTACAGATTGTGAGCTCCAACTCCTGTTCTGGAGTTAAAATCCTGTATATTACCTTGTGAAGATTTATCCCTAGCACTGGGCCCCAGGCCCAGTCTACACTAAAAAGAGATTGTTGTATGAATTATGCTACAAAATTCTTTGAATGGAGCTACTTTTTATAATCAAAAGATTCCTTTTTTATCAGGTATTTCTATGCCAGTTCCCAAGAAAAGAATAGGAGGCAATATTACAAGGAAAACATCACAGATGTGTCAGTTAGGGAAATTGTATCTTCTTTTACCACTCTATCAAAGTTGTGTCAGCCACACTTTCAAGCTGAGATTGGCACCAAAAGAGGCAAAGCCCTGTGTCAGAGCACGAGACTTGTCAATGCCTGTTCCCCACCCTGAACATGCCTGCTTCTGCCCTTAATAAAGATATTGGAAGCTAAAGAGGCTGCTGCAGAGGTTCAGCGCCACCTTTCCCTTAAGCTCTGATTCCTTTCTCCTCTCTGAGTGCAATTTGTGGAAAATATTTCTTAAGTGATAAGAATTAGTTAGGCTTGAGGACATGACAGGTTTCAACTTTTAAAAGACTAGCAGAGCAGAGAACCTGGCTTACTTAGCTTTAGGCTGAAACTAAACTGCACCTGATGTATGCTTGTACAAAACACAAATTACATTGGTTTTAATGTAAATTTAAAGCTGGCTCCTTTTTTTTGTTCCCTTATTGATAACACTAAGCTTGAAATACTTGGCAGAAATCATCTGCTAGAGAGAAATTCAGTCTTCTTGCCTGCCATTTGCAACTGAAGGCTCAGTCTTTAAGAATATCACTGCATTTCAATATGTATGAGATATTCTGCTGTTTTTATTGGAAAAGCTTACAAAGAATGGCTCACAATGGAAGGAAAAATGTTTGATCTTCCATATGAAAGCTCACTTACTGCTACAGCTGCAGCCTTTTAAAACATGACTGAAAACAGACCTGTTTTAATATAATCACGTTTATTAGTACTCATTACTTGTGTGGCACTTTGTGTGCAAAGATTTGGCATATTTTATAAATATCAGTCAAACTTCAGAGCCAGGCTGCAGTGCGTGCAGCATGGAGTCACTAAGCCCATTCTCTACAGGGATAAATGGAGCTCCCTAGCTATTCTGTAGGGTCAATCACTGAAATAAGGTTGTCCACACTATGGAAATACTAACACAGATCCTGGAGTTCTTTTTGCCTCAGCTGACTATCTCCGTTCCAGAGAATGCTACAGCCGAGGGTCATTTGAAATAAGTCACTTGGATGTAGTCACCCTTTTCTGGGAACAAGAGAGAAGGGATTCTACAGAAAGGATGGAGAGGGCCTTCTCATAAGGCTGTCCAGAGAGAGGATAAAGAGGAAAGTTTTGAAGCTGACACAGAGCAGGGTTAGACCGGCGCTGAGGAAGAAGTTCTTCAGTACAAGGGTGGTGAGACTCTGGAACAGGCTACCCAGGGAGATTGTGGCTGACTCCTGTCTGGAGGGGTTTAAGGCCAGGTTGGATGAGGCCTTGAGCAACTTGGTCTAGTGGAAGGTGTCCCTGCCTGTGGCATGTGGCAGGGAGGTTGAAGTAGAAAAACTCTGAAGTTCCTTCCAAACTAAGCTATTCTGTGATTTAAGCTCTGTGTCTTGCTGCCTGAAAATGGTCTCTGGCTGAGTCCATCTACTAGCACAGATGTAACCATAATGTTCCTAGCACAAATCACAATGCCATCAGTGGGTTTCTGAACTAATTTGGGTTCTGCAAGCAATATGGCTCAAAGCAGCACACAGCAAGCAGCACAGAGTAGAGATCTAAGGAACTTACTCTACCTCTGCTTGATCAGAGCTGTGTTCTCACTTCACCCCAGAGGAGAACACAACTTCCCACAGTAAGGTAGGTAGGAAGCATCTGCTTTAGCAAAAAGGGCAGATGGAACAGAAAGTATATGTAGAAGTATATTAATGGATGAGAAAGAATGGATGACTGATTAGAGGAGTTACTTGGGTAGTCCTATGTGCAGTGATAGGAAAGCAGACATTGATGCTGAGAGGCTCTTGCATCTAGAGCTCACTAGCTTTGAATCAAGGTGTCTAGGAGTTGCAGCCCAGTGGGATGGACTTACAGATGAGAAGTTCATGGAGGGATGCCACACTGGAACAGGTGAAGACTGTGAGGAGTTCTCCCTCTGAGGAAGGAGAACCTGCAGAAACAATATGGGATGGACTAACTGCAACCCTCATTCTCTGTCCTTCTGTGCTGCTCCAGGGAGAAGAGACAGAGAAATTGGGAGCAGAGGTAAGCCTGGGGAGAGAGGAGGGAGGAAGACGCTTTTAAGATCTGGGTTTATTTCTTGTTGCTCTGCTATGATTCATTTGGTAAATTGTTGTTGGTTTGGAGATTTAGACTGAATTTTGCTTTTTCCCCAACTCGAATTTGTTCTTTGTCTATGACCATAATTGCTGAGTGAGAGGCCTCCTTGCTCTTTGCCTCAACTCTCAAGCTTTTTGTTATATTTTCTCCTTCCCCATCTACTGGAGAAGCAGAAGTGAGCTTGCAGTTGTATAGTGCTTTATTGCCGGCTGGGTGGGCTCAAACCACAACAACAGAAAAGGGAAGTGAGAAGACAGAAACTGAAACAGGAAGCTGTTTAATGACAACTTATTAAGAGCTCAACCTCTTAGGAGAGAGGTGAAAATATGGAAAATAAGAAAGGGAAGGTGATGGTATCTGCTGTTGGGAAGATTTGAGGAGCACCATTTTGGCTCCTCTCTGCAGCAGCTTTTGTTCAGCTGCCCCACATCCTTTTCTTCCTCTGGAAGCCTCAGAAGTACAGCAAAACAAAGCCCTGAATTTCCAGAGGTGTTGTCTGGTTTTGGGGTCTTCTTTTCAAGAAACACACATCTTTGGCAGTTGACCACTGTTCCCTGTGGTCTAAGTCAGTTGGTTGAGTAGCTGGACTCAGTTCAAGCCACACTGCAACAGTAATGTAACTACATCAGTCTTGGGGCTCAATCCATCTCTCTGCACAGCACCAGGTGGAAGTAGAACCATGTTTCTAGGCCTCATCATGTAAACTTTCCTAAACTCTAATTATTTCATAATTTGATTAATATCTATATGGATAAACTATTCAGCTACAGAATCACATGAAATAGAGCAACTTCTTAGAAGAGAATGAAAGATCTGCTTTCAGAATGTGTGACCATGACAGTTATTTGAAAAGAAATCCCTGCACCTGCCAGAACAAACAAAATATGGAGTCAATTATATCTTCCTTGTGAGTCTTATGTGCATGTCCACATGGCTTTTAGTGATGGTGCATTGTGTACAGGCGTGTGCAGAACTAGATCCGAAAGATGCTCTCAAATTAAATACTTGGTGGTTGAGGGTCTCCTGAACTTTATCATAAACTGGATTTCAAACCAGTTAGTGGGGAGACATAAGGAGAGAGGCAGTCATCTAAATATAATTATAGACTAATAGAATTCTTTCAGCTGGAACAGACCTTATCAAGTTCAACCATCAACCCAACTCCACCATGGCCACTAAACCATGTCCCACAGTGCCATGTCCCCATGTTTCATGAACACCCCCAGAGATGGTGACTCCACCATCCCCCTGGGCAGCCTGTTCTGATTCCTGACCACTCTTGCAGCAATGAAAGTTTTCCTATGATTTAATGCCTTTGAAGACCTCATAACCTTACCATGAAGAATAAAAATTAATCCTGCCATGGAAGACAGTAATTTAGTTCAATTTCTGTCCCTTGTAATTTCCTGTTTCTCCTCAATTCTTATTTCTGTAGGGGGTATGTGCAGAGGTAGGTGGGCTTTTGCTTGTTGTGTAGCAATATCATTTCATAGGTAGAGCATGAGAGTTGACTTCCAGACTGTCATGTTTTGCGTGCACATCCACTCAGGTAACAATAAGCACAGCTGCAAAGTCAGAGATGCAGGCACCGTATCAGGTAGCTACTGCAACATGGAGCACCAGGAGAAAGCAGGAGCAGGAGCACGTGTGGCAGTGACAAAAGTAAGCAGCAGAGGGTGAAGCTGCAGAACCTGTGATCAGATCTTCCTTTCCCTCCACCCCTATACCTGATCCATCTGATAACTTTCTAGCTGCCTTATTTATGTGAAATTGCATCTTCCACTGGGACAACTTTAATGGCATCAACAACTTTAGCTTGCAGTTGGAAGATCCACAATGAGAGATGTGGACAAGTTGAATTAATACACTTTGAGCATCTATTTGCCACATCACCTCTGAAGCCAGGGGCACAGCTGCATGACTCCAGCTAGTGAAGTTGTTTTCTCAGTGTTCAGAATGGAGACTGAGGTACAGAGTAAGTGATTTGCTCTGTTTGTATCTACTGAAGTCAGCTGATTTCAGTGCAGCATTGCCAAGATTAAGGTGTCAGCAAAAAAAAAGAGTCCAGAGCTACTTGCTTTCAATCTTTTGGAATAAGGAGAGCATAAAACGCACTCACAAGGTACTTCCTTGGAAGGTAATGAGCTAGAAAGAGGTCACTTAAGAGGGAAGTTTTGAATTATTGGGAAAGAGTGCTTTTGATGGTCAAATTCCCAGTGAGTCCAAGCAAACTAGAAGCTTCAGAAGCCTGGTGTTTATGAGCCAAAACACAGACCAAGCCTGGAAATGGCAAAGTTCTACAGAAATATCTATTATCGAAAAGAAAACATCATCACTTCATACTGTGAAAATTACAAAGCAACACTGACAGAGTGTCATCGGACCAGCTCTTTCTTGACTTATTCATAACAAACATGAAGCTGGAGACAACCCCTCAGCAGGAGTCTTCAAGTTTCCCCTGCCACTACATGGAGCAGCTCTGTGAATCCGTCTGTGAGGGATTTAATCTGAAGTCGAGGCAAAAGGAGGACAGTGGAGTTCTGATTACCCCGGTTCTTCAGGGCAAGAAGATCTTTTAAACCAAAGATCATTCCTCAAAAATCAGTGAACATCACCTTTGGAAGGTTTGTTTATACCCAAGCATGGATTTTACATTTTGCCACTTAACCATCCATGCTGTTCTAATGAATCACTTAAAATTAAAGGATCAGGTGAGGAGACAAAGTTCAGATGACAAAAATCAATGCCAGGTCAGCACTGGGACAGGTGACGGTTTTACCAAAGCTCTGTTCAACTGCAAGGTATTAGTGACACCAGAGGTTATTCTGCTTTATGCTTTTTAAAATATTTTTTTAATAAATTACCTGGGGAGCAAGACTATTTCTGGACTATTAACTTATTTTTTTTTTTTTTTAGTATTTAGATCACAACTCCTATAGACTTAGCTATATTTTGACAGGTACTGACAAAGAGTGCCATGGAATTGTGACTCAGTTGTCACCTTCAGCGCTTTCAAGCTGAAAAACTCAGGATGAGTGCTAGGTACTAATTAGAACTGTTATATTAGGAAAGCAAATACAATGGTGTCTAACATTAAACAAAGCACACTTCTCATCACAAATGGTTTCTTTTGTGTGTGGGTTAGGCTAAAAAAAACGTTTTGCATGCTAATGAGACACAAACAATAATTGCCAAAGTAAGTAGTTTCGTGCAATTACAAAGAGGACACAAAAAGCTCCATTGTTTGTTGTCTTATTATTTTTTATGCTAATGCTACATAGTAATTTGGGGATTTCATTTGTAGCACAATGTGCAATTTAGGTTTTGTGTATGTGAAGGTGAAGGCTTCTGATGGGGGTAAAGGGTAGGAGGAAGCCAGCCTGAGTGTGCAAAAGTACAAGAAACGGTTGCTCCCAGGAAAAATGATTGGGCGGCCAGAAAAGAAAGGAGAAAACAAAACAGCAGTGAAAAACGGGGCGTTTCCTCTGTGAGGAAGAGGGAAAGCAGTGCAGTGAAGAGTGAGGCGGTAGGAGCTGGGAGGTGCACAGCCCAGCTAACGAATACCACTAAGCTGACACATCCTGTGGCTTGGAATGCATGACAAACCCAGGAGTAGTGCAAAGATCTGAGGGAGCATGGAAAAATTGGACAGTAAAAAGTCAGATGGTTAAGTAGTTAAAAAGTTTGGGGCCCTGCTCTTCCCTCCAAGAGTGTCCCATTACAGCCCATGGAAACCATTTGAAATCCTGTGAAAGAAAGATTGGACCCTTTCTATTTCAGGATAGCCACTGACCGCTCTGGCTGAAATTTTGCCTGTGTTTCTGTGATTTGTCCTTTCATCTTACAGTCACTTGTCTGCAAATTAAATGGGGAAAAGCATACCATATGGCACTTCCACACACACCCCCCCTGCCCCCCCACCCCACTCTGATTCACTCCAGCTTTTAGTTGGTTATTTTCTAATTGAATAAACACCATATGGTAGAACTAGGCTTTTGAGGTAGCTTAAAGAAATGTGCATTGCTTGGAATATTTATGCCTCTTTGTGCCTAAAAGAAGCCTGCCATGGGAAGTAGAAATACCATGTTAAGGTCAGGATTGAATACGTTCTGCTTTAAAGTGCATTCTATACATTGTTATCAGGTGATATGGAACCTCATGTTCTCGTTTCTCTTAGGAAAACATAGTTTTGTGTAAGGCCCATGCCACTCTGAAATGGAACCTGCAGCAAGGTCTAATGCAGAGAGCACAGAACTGGCATGACGGTCAGAATTCATTTGCTCCCTGTGACAGTCACTCTCCCTCCATTTACCATGACATTAAGCATTGCCGCAGACCTCTCCCTCCCTTCTTTTTCCCTCTGTGTTATGCTAGCAGCGTTGGTACAGGAAATAAATTTGAAATCAATACATGTTGGTACTGTTAGATATTGTAATGTGTTGTGTTGTTTTTTTAAATCACATTAATCTCACTATAACTAGCTGAGCCCAGCAGTTCCACCCTTTCATCCTGTGTACTCTTTCTTTTCCCATCACTAGCCTTCTGAATGTATTTTCCATAATAACATATCCCTCTACTATTGTTGATCTCTTCAGCATATTCACACACACACACACATACCTTTCCCCATTTATTTTTTGTTTATGGCTTTTACTTGGAAAAATCATGAAGTCTCCAGAAAAATGCTTTTCAGGTTTTCTTGCATGTCTGCAGCCTTTCAGAAATATTACCAATTGCTATGTGAATAATTGATTCATGGCTGTCACAGCATGGAGGTGACATTGTACCTTCTTACTCTTCTTCCCCACCCCCTGATGCTCGTTTAACCTTTTCTTCTTTTCTTAGTCTTTGTTGGAAAAAAAAAAAAAAAAGAGAACCATTTAGATTTGGCCAGCACTGGAATCTACCCCTGCCAAGTAACAGACAAACAAAGACTGAAGAATTCCTATTAGGAAACTTTACCTTAGATGTTGTAGCTATTGCTGATTAATTTAGCATAAACACTGTGATAATTGAGAAATACATAATCAACATTTTGTTTAATTGGCACAGTACATTTGCTATATAAAGACTATTTAATTCTCTAGACAATTAAATGTGTTTGCAAGAAAACACATCTGAGGGAAAAGTAAGAAGTTTCTATAATAGCTACACATGACAAACTTCCCATTTTATTGAGTTGGAAAGACACATTTAATAGAATATTCAAAGTCTAATTGGTCTGCTACATTGGAGCATTAGATGCTAATTACAATTTGCCTTTCCTCTGCTGCTCTGTGATGACATTTCTTTCTTTTTTTTCATTTTGCTTTTTTTGTTTTTACTGGCTTGTTTGAGGCACACATGCATCTATGTAATAGCTTTATGCAATGAAAACGCAGGGGAATTGGGTGCAATACTTCATTCCTCCATTGATAGCATATGTAGATAAGAATTAGTCTACTTAATAGCAAGTCTAGGAAAAATGCTGCTTGAAACAAGGATAATATTTTGGAAAACTCAAGGATATTTGGTATAATGTCTTTCTAAATTGGACATTTATATGCAATCACAATCAGTCTTAATAAATGTAAGAGATACAAGGAACCTCAGATATTTTAAAAGGAAACTCTAAGACAAATTAAACCAGATTTAATACATTCTTTCTATTAGGCTGTAGAATGGGTCCTTATAAATAATAAGAGTTAATGCTAAAGCATTCTCAGCAAGTTATTCATGTGAATGTCCTAGGAAAGGCAAATCTCAACAAACCTATTCGGCGCAGAACAGGAGGGGCAAGAGTCAAAAGTGACCTCAGGAAAGCTGCAGTGGTACATGCAGGTTCATGCACACATCCATGGGGCAAAGCAGTCTGAAAAGAAGAGCAGCTCAGGCAAATCACTTTGCAGATACTTGCCTCAGTTTCTCAGGTCAGACAAACTGAAGGAAAGTTACGGAGATATGCAATGCACTGAGTATTCAGGCCTTGTTCTTGCATCTGTTGGTGCCAGCAGAGGCTGCATTCAATGTTCCTCGATGACGGACTCGGTGCATCAGAGTGCATGTAGGCTACATCTGGTCTTTTCTGAGGTTGCCACACTTGGATTACCTCATTCTGATGAGTTGGTTTGGATTAGCCTTTGCAGCTCTTGCTCGCCCCTTGGAGGTGACAACAGGGAGTGATCAACCTTCTCTTGGCAGATCTATGCAGACTGCAGATGTGTCAGCCACTGGCAAAACAACAGGTGAAGAGAGACATAAGAAACTGAAGGCTCCTCTTCCATCAAGCAGTTACACTTGATAATCTTAGAGGCCTTTGCCAAACTTAAGGATTCTATGATTCAAACCTTCATGGATTGCAAGGCCACAGACTGCTTATCCTTTAAGATTTTTAAAGGCTTTAAAACCTCTGTCTGAGAGGTGTAGCCAGGGAACTTCTCATGCTTAAGGCCAAAACCAGGTGCCAACACAATCCTTAAGTAGAGAGGCAATGATTTGGGAGAAATCCTGAACTCCATACCCAGGAAGACAACACGAGAACCTAAGTGGACATCATCTGGCAGCAACTAACCTACTACTTAGCTGATCAGGGTCAGTAGAATGAATCCCCTATTGTTTTCACCTGATCAACACCAGAAAATCCAGTGTGTCACAACTAGAGGGACTGGCATTGCAAGGACACACAAGTTGATACTCCCCATTGAACCCATAGCTACCACTGCTGTACAAATTGCTAGCAAACCTGTTAACCATCTGACAACTCTAGACACATGTCTGAAAGGCGTGTGGGGGTTGTCACCATGTACAGGAATCCTTGCTGGTGCACTGCCTGTACTTGCACCCCTTCACCCACCACATTCCTCTTCATTTGCTTTTCGTTTTGTAGAGGTGAAACCAAGATTCCTAGGCCAGAGGCTGTTTCCAGCAGCCTTATATTTCAATATCCTCTCATCTCTTATTTATTTCACCTTTTTTTCCCTTTCTTTTCCACCCAATGTAATTGTCCTAGGACAAGGAACTTGGTCAAAACATGAATGGTTTCAGCAGGATACTTTGGCCAGGAGATGCTATAAAACTGCTGCACATTTTCCTTTCCTCTTCAATAAATGAGCATATCACTTCATTCTGTGACTGGTCATCACCAACCTAAGAGGCTGCCACCATAATTTTACCTCCTGAAGCAGCCTTCCAGCCACTATCTCAATCCATCGCGTGTCCAGGATGGCTCGCTCTACCATTTTATTTACGATGCAATCAAAGACTGTAGGAGAGTGAGCAGTAACTGCTTTCCCAATGCATAACCCCCCCCACCCCGCCTCTTTCTTTGAGCCCTACATTATAAACCTGTGAAAGTCTCCATTTTTTACCCTCATCCTCTTTTCTTGTCCTCTCAGAAAGAGCAGCAGGGGGTAGATAGGGCGTGCTGAATGCAACACTCTAATTCATCTACATTTAGAGTATGTTTTGCAAGCTCTATTAGCAGAAAATATGTTAGTAACCCTTAAATAAAATGAGTTTTTCAAAACCCTCCTTTTTTTTTTTTCTTTTTTTTTTTGTAAAAGCTTGGGCAACAATGGCTGCTCCTTAAAAGGGAGGAAATAAGCACGCACCTGCTGCCTGCAGTGCAGTGCAAAGTGGGAAAGATGAGGTATTGTTTCAGCAGCATCACTGGCCCACAGTGGCACCAGAACTTTATCTTCCACTGGGGAAGGACAGTTTTGGCAGCTCTGGGAGCTCTAGTGACAAGAAATCAAGCCATCACCCAAAACAGCACCATATCTTATAATTATTCTTAATTAGTAGTTGCTTATGGGAGATACCAGGAAGTCAGAAATGCTGTCCAACCATTCGTGAAATGCAGGTCTCAGGTCTAAGATACTTATATTTTCAGAGCAGGAGAAATATTCCAAGAGCAAGAGAGGGAAAGGAAATAAAAATAAATTAAAAAAAAAACAACAACAGCAATAATAACATGAACAACAACATCAACAATAATAATAAAATCCTACAATTGATACACATCTCATGAAATGCAGCACCGCAGAAAGAGGGGCATAANTTTTTTTTTTTTTTTTTTTTTTTTTTTTTTTTTTTCCCACTGCAGTCACAAATTTTGTAGTCTGCAGCACCAGAAACAATGACAAGACATTGGATTTAGCATCAGAATTACCTGCCTGGTACTAGAAATGCATCTTCCAACCAGCAGTGCATTAGCTGACTTCATACTGTAATTGTAATGAATCTCTTATTGGACCCTTGCTTCTCTGGACAATGCCATATTGTAAGGACTAAATACATCATCAGTGAGCCTCATTCTCGTGTATTACACTAATATATCACTGGAATGACAACTGCTTCTGATGATATATTAATGTAATACATCAGAAGTGTGGGGCTACTACGGGGTATTATTCAGGACCATCTAAAGAAAACAGACCCAGAGTCAAATTCAGTTTAATTACTGAATGAAAGGGCTATCAGGAGTGGCTGCACGTGATGCTAACGTTCTTGCATCATCCAAGAGATTAATTTGCAACCTCATTACATATTAACGTTGAAACTTTAGATAGCAATTGTAGGATTTAAATGTGCCTGCTGATGTGAGTGATTCACAAACCATAACCCCCCAGTATTTTATAGTAACCTATGAATAATGCAGTCGTTTTATTCTGTCCACCTTACAGCAGATCAAATGTGCAGCTGTAAAATCAGATTTGGGGGGAAACTACCAAACAAACAAAAAGCAAACCAACCAACCAAACCTCAATCAACAGACACTGCTTGAAACAGTTTGTAGTCACTGGGAACCAAACAAACATCTGTACTTGCATATTAAAATGAAAAGGAGACAACTGGTGTTTGCTTTTGCAGGAAGTTATGCAGCACGTTCTTGTGTATCATTTGTTTTTTAAAGCTATCATAAAATATAAGGACTTCTGCTGGGCTTTGGCTTGGGTTCGGGTTTTCTCTGGTTTGGTTTGGTTTTTTATTTTGTTTTGTGTTGGTTTAATTCAGTTTGGTTTGGTTTGGTTTAGTTTTGTGGTTTGGTTTGGTTTTGTACTTTTTTCTGTTATTGATTTGGTATTGTTTTGGTTTTTATAGGTTTGGTTCAGTTTGATTTGCTTTGGTTTGGTATTTTGGTTTGGTTTTGGTATTTTGGTTTGTGTTGGTTTGGGGGTTTATTTTGTTTCGTATTGGTTTGATTTGATTTTATATTTTGTTTTGTATTGGTTTGGTTTTGTATTTGGTTTGTGTTGGTTTGGTTTTCTATTTTATTTTGTAGTGGTTTGTTTTGCTTTGCTTTGGTTTTGTGTTAGTTGGGTTTTGTTTGGATTTGTATTTTGTTTTGCACTGGTTTGGTTTGGGTTGAGTTTGTATTGGCTTATCTTAGTTTGGTTTTGTATTTTGCTTTGTGTTGGTTTGGTTTGGTTTCATTGGGTTTTATTTGTACTGTTTTGTTTTGGTGGTGGGTTCTCCTGTGCTTTTTTGCAGGTAACCTTTTTGTTTTGTTTTGTTTTTCAGAATTTCTCAGAGACTGAAGTGCTGAATTCAGCTGTTCTTTAAGATGTCATAAGTTGGATTCTGACATGCTTTGAATAAAAGGACTTCCATAATAACATTGCAGTGTCCACCAATGTGAAATATACCCAGAGCCACCTTCCCTCCACCCTGGTTCCCCTTAATGTTAATGCTACTTTATTAAAAGTTATCCAGAGACCCCACCAATGCATTACAAATCGAACAGGCACTGAGCTGATATCATTTAAACTACAGCTCCTGGTGGTCTTTTATTTGATGCTTAATAAGATTCTAGCCAATTGCTGATTTGTATTTTTCTCCTAAAACCCAGCACATAGCATCAAGGCAGAAGCCATCAGGTATATCGGGTTTATAAAGGTGGTCCCGCACCCAGCACAGCTGCAGTGCTGCTCATTGAGTAGACTGTTTTGTTTAATAAGCATTTATCTATTGTTAATGTCTTTGGAGAATTCATCTTGGGGTTTACACTGAAGATAAATGCAGGCGTGCAAGGGCTTATGAAAAATGTCTCAGCAAGTGACAGGAAGCCTGAGCTGCATTACCACAGCCTGCTTCACATGTGGGGCAGCCCACTGCTTGTCTTGCATTTATTATATTTCCTTGCTAGGCATTTTGTCTTTTTTTTTTTTTTTTTTTTAGACCCTTTGATATTTTATATTTTTAAATACCAAACATTGACAATAAATCTGAAAAGATGTAGAAAAAGAGACAAAACTAGTGATGGGAAATGTAGCTAGAATAAAATTAAAAAGAAACCACAAAGATTTTTTTTTTCCTCTAAATGGTATGTGCATGAGGGAAGTGAATCAGAATTTAAAAGGAATTAACTGAACTCCAGCTCCATGTCCCAATGATAGATGTCATTTCAGCTCACCAGCATGATGTACACACTATTTAGAAACCCCTTCAAAGCTGCAGTGAGAAATTCTCCCAAGAATAAACGGAATTCTCACAAAACAAAGTGTCAGTGGCTTGTGAGGAGAGTAAATTGTCTGCAGATCTGCCTACATCTCGTCTTACTCAGTCTTTGTAGGCCTTATACCTGAGATGATAATAAATAATGTATTGCAGGCATGGAGAGAGGTTGTGGAGGTGTGGGAAATTAGCAAAGAGCCTCACTGGACCCATCAGCCAAGTTCCCAGGATAGGGGGTTTCTCGTTATTTTCTAATTAGTAACAACTTCTCCCCTCCTCTGTCACTTATTTCCCTTAGCCCAGGGTCTGAGCTGAAGGCAGATACATTGCAAACTCTCTTGTAGAATTTTCAGAATGTCAGGAGAAGCTGGAATTAAATTAGATCTCAACTTTCACAAATTAATGAGTAACCTTGAGGTGTTTGAACGTATCTGGTATGTCAATACCGCAAAGCGCAACAGCAGAAGGCTGAACTTTGCTCACACGCCATATAGAGGCTTTCCCCTGTGAGTCTTATGCAGTGAATTATTTACTAGTTATTGAATTAATCAGATTATTTTTATTTTTCTGGCACTTTTAAAGTCTGCTATTTAAAACCTGCTTACGTGCTTCATTGGAGCAGGCATCAGCATGCCAAGGCTGCTCCTGGGTGAGCTAGCCCTACTTGCATCATGTGAGGATTCAAAGGGAAAAGGAAAAGCCTGGTGAGAATGCAGGCTGTGCTGCAAACACCTTGTGCAGCAAAGAGTGTCAGAGGGACAGGAGACAGGGGCTGGAGTACCTCAGCCCAGCTCAGCTCAGGGCCTGAATGAATTTGAAACCTGACCAAGTCTGAATGGAAGAGTGGTCAGAAAGCCAGCAGCAATTACTTCAGATTACTAAATGCTTGAGCGATTTACTTCCTGAGACAAATGTAGTGCCTCCCTCTGCTCCAGAACTACCCAGGCTATATTTGGACAAAATCTGATGAGAAAGGTCGAAGGGGAGATGAGGGCAGGGGTGTGCACAGTGGGGATTGACATTGTGTACTATGAAAGCAGGGAGGTATTTAAAGAGAATTGTATTCCAGTAACCAAAATCCTTGCCCAACATTCTTGTTTCAGAAAGTCTGATGAGTTAACATACTGCATCACCTTGGGAGGAAAGCTGAGGTAAGCAGCTTAATTTACAAATGGATGGAACAAACTTATTTAAAAATTCTCACTCGGTTACCATGAATCATGAAGGCCTATTAATCTAATTGCTAAGTAAATTTTAGTAGTATTACACTAGATTTCAATGAATTTATCATCAATCTAAAGAGATCTTTGGTGGTCTCATGCTGCCCCCCACAGATACGTCTCAGAACATTCATTATGCCATAATTACAAAGTCTCTTTGAAGAAACTAAAAATCCCAAGACTCCTCTCATCAATTATTTTCACCTGTTAATTCATTTTGTGTGAGGTAATAACCTCGGCATAATAACAAATGTGCGAGTACTCCGATTTTGCAATTAAAAGCAGCAGGGCTCCTATTTTGATCATACAGACTGTGACATCCATCATAGAAAACAATTTGGGCTTAGCGGGATGACAGATGCCACACTGATGGCTCTACTAACTAACTGCCTGTCCTGAGAGAAAAAAAAAAATGGTCCCGCTTCAGCCTGCAGCTGCAAGCTATCTGATAGCCGCTGACCAGGCAGCGGGGGAGAGCCCGCAGTGCCTAAATTACAGCAAAGGTAATTTCACTTGGCAAAAGGAGGATTTTTGGAGCCGCAGATGCACGCATTCCAGCGACTGCTGTAATTTGGAAACAAATAGTCCTCGTTTGAGAGGGGCAGGAGTCGCTGCCAGCTTTCAGAGCATTGTTTCTCCCCTTTTACACGAGGAACATGGTGTAAGCCTCATTATTTCTCCCCTTTCACATCTGATTAGCCACAAGAAGGAAAGGTGGTTATCTCTGCTTTCTTTAGGAGGGTTTCTTCCAACCTCTGGACAGGTGCCTAAATAATAGAAGAGTGCTCGTTTTAGCCTTTCAGTTTGTATCAAGGCTGAGTGAGCCCTATCTGGGGAACGATCCCGCAACCACCACCCAGCCTTAAAGTGATACGGCCTCGTCTGAAACTCGCCCAAAAGACAGCGGAACGAACTGCAGGCGCAGCAGCTCATTAGCCCCAGGACCGATTCACCCAGGAAATAATTTGATGTTGAATTAATGACTTGGGGGAGAGGGGAGGGGGGGGTGTTGGAAGAAGCGATGGGGTGCACACAGGCTCTGAAAAGGATCTGGCAAAGCGCAGCCTATTTATTTTCCTCACTAAAGTGCATAATGTGGTACTTTAGTGTTGGGCCAGTTAGCTTAAAACATTTAAGTGCCAAAATACTGCATACTCTGAGCAAACAGGATGGTTGATTAAGTCCTAACTTTCCAGCAGGAAACACACAATGTTGCCATCGAATCATAGGAAATAGGACAACACGGTCAGGGATTTGGGGATTGTTTTCATTTGGGTTTGTTTTCTTCCTTTTTTTTTTTTTTTTTTTTTTTTTTTTTTTTTCGTTGGNTTTGTTGTTGTTGTTGTTGTTGTATGTTTGTTTGTTTTCCTTTTTGTTGTTTTCTTCTTTTGGTTTGGTTTGTTTGTTTGGTTGTTGTTGTTTTTTTTCTCCTTTTTCTTGTTGTTTCCTTTTGTGTTTATAGGTTCAGTTTTCCTTTCTGGTTTTTGGGTTTGTTTTATCCAGCAGGTCTACAATCTGATGAGTAGGATGAAAGGGAAGAAGCTGTCCTGTTGAAGGCTGCTGGAAGCAGCAGATGCAGATGCTTCAGGAAAGCCACACTACTGGAAGGAAAGTGGTGGGTGTTGTCAGGATTATGTTTTCAGATTTCAGCACACTAACGCCAAGCAACAAAAGATCAGCCGAGGGCCAAAGGTTAAGTACAGCCTGAACTTTCTCAGTGGTTGTGCACCTTCAGATGAAAAGATAGCCCAGTTTATGATATCTGCAGACTACAATGCTCACCATTTCACACTCCCATCCCACATTCTCTGCGGACAAAGAGCTGTGCTCGGCTCCTCAGGAAAAATCCAGTGTTTCTTACTCCATCATATTACTCTCATAAACCCTGTCAGCAATAAAGGACAGATGGGTTAGGCACTGGCAGGGATGTGCAGCTAGTGCAGTACATAATCACAGCAAAAAAGAGAGAAGCATTTCAGCCTTTCAATTGGCTCTTTATTCAGGAATCTGCACCTCATGGAGGTGAGGCTAATTCCTGGGGCAGGAGGATATTCTGGCTTGGATAGACAGTGGAGCTGGGTTGTTTGCACAGCTTGCCCAGATACAAAAAGTAGTCTTCCCTAACCATCTGCAGTATTTACAGTGCAGAAGGTGTGAGAGATTTTTCCTTGTTTGTTTTGATTTTTGTGTGTGTGTGTCTTTTGGTAGGATTATCCAGCAATAAAAGCAAACAAAAGAGATTAATCAAAACAAGAAAATTAGTATTACCCATCTTAGATGTTCTTTAATGCAAAGCCAATAGTTCTTGCCCTTTATGCACATGCTCCTACAGTAACTAATGTACAGTGGCCATCAACAAATTACGACTCGTGACACTTTTGCTGCTGCAATATTAAGCCCAAAGTCCTATAGAGAAAATATATGGTTTTTATTACCAAATTGTTCTTGTTTACAATTCTAATATCCTCTTCATTATCTACTTTTCCAGACATTTTAGGCAGTTCTGAAGACCTGGGGCAGCACTAGTCCTGTCATAAAGAGAAATTAATGTTGTTAAAGATGGCCTAGCTGCCCTCTGGGACAGCTGAAGATGTGAAAATATAAGGTTCTGTTTTAAAGATGAAAATGATTAAAGGCACAGGCACCTTGCTCTTAGTGCAGCCACTAAAACTTTTAATAAAATACTTCAGCAGAAAAAAGCTGCTTTACTTCCACTCTAAGTCTGAAGAAAAAAAAAAATGAGAGAGGGGAAAGGAGAGGGGGGAGAGAGGCAACTTTGTTCTGTAAGAAGAGGCTTGCTTTAAGGACTAATAAGCGTAGAAAGGACCTCATCATTATAAAGAACCTATTCGTCTCAGCAACAGCTCACTTAATAAAGACTGGGTGATAGAAAAACCAGTGGAGCTGTCTCCAAATAGCCAGTAAGCTAATTAGGTGCATTGTAACAGGTAGCCCTTACAAAAACTGACAGACTTAAGCCAGCACGCAGCAAATACTTAAGGACACAGCAGCAGATGTACAGCTGTTATTGTCTCCTCTTCAAGGCTGCTGCTGCCACAATTTCATAAGCTTTACACACCTCCGGCCCTTCAAGAAGCTCAAAATGGTTTTCAGTGGGAGAAACGAAAAGGAGAAAGAGAGAGACACAAGAAACACAAATCTCCTGAAGATATTATATGAGCTTTTAGGGGTCTCAGACCAAAGAGACCTTTCAGAAGGAATGGTTCAGCTGCCTGAAAGAAAATGGCAGGAAACACAAAAGACAAGAGCATAACCTTTGTCCTTGCACGGATGGAACAAGATCTGTCAGAACTTCACCTTCTTAATCTTGCCCACCTCAGTCATTTTATTGTGGTTAAATGAAGGTTACAGGATTTGCTCTGAACACAAAATGTCCCTTTCTGTTTCAAGCATATTGCTGAAGTAAAAAGGCCAGTTTACATTCTCCTCTTCCCACAGTCATATTCACTGTGCTCCCCTTGTTTTGGTGTGGTTTGGTTTTTCTGTTTTGGAAAGAGATCAGATCTTACACTTGTGTCTCTCATATTCTTTTGACTTTTTAGCAAAAATCTGATGCAATTGATGGTATACAGAAGCCATTTGAGGACTTCTAGGTCCCTTAATGATAGCAGTAGTGCTGCGAAGGAAACTGTTGCTGACCTGGATGCTCAGAGAAGTCTAACTTCCCATCAGTGAAGCTGGTAAAAGTCCATAGCAGGAGAAGGGTCTGAAAGCAAAGAAATCTTTGCTATCAAGCAGCAGTGGCTCTTCAGAAAGTAGTGGCTGCTGTCATAACCCCTGAGGGAGTCAAAGGCCTCGGGATTTGAGAGGCAGAATTATGCGAACATCCCCCGACTCCAGCAGCACCCCTGCAGGGCAAGTGATGTGAAAAAAACACCTGTCAGAGGACCTTCTTTCTGCCCCACAAAGCTAACCCTACCATGAAACAACACATCATTGAGCATCTGCTGGCCTGTAGTTGAAGAAGGTGGATTCCAATACCCTGTTCTAGGGTCGAAAACCCTTCCTGTCTCTGGAGGTGAATGCACTGACTAACAGCATGTCCCTTCAAGGCACCTCTAGCACTGCACCCAAGACTGGAGCACAATACTCTAAGCTTTGCAAATCCATGAACAAGTAGAGAAGCAGCTTCCCATTAGGGAAAATATAAGCATCAAAATGTGGTCTAAAGGCTCTAGAGCTCCAGAGAAGAGATATTACTTCAAAAGGTGTAAACTACTACACCAAATAATTAGACCATAATCTTGTTGTGATATAAGCTATGGAAGCATTATAGTTTAGTAAACAGGCTGGGTTTGTAATTACCCAAGCTCTTTCAGGAGTGAGGACGTAGTAAAATGATATCCAGCAAAAGAACAGCTCTCTTAGGCTCAGCCTGTGCTACACCACACATACACTTGCTCACACTTCAGCTATTATTGGAAAGCAAAGTTCAAAGCTGATAATTTAGAAGGTGCCAGATTTGAGACTGCTTGTGCAGCATTAATCCACTCATCAAGGTACATGCATGACAACGTGAGCCTTAATTACACTATCCAATTATTTTCCTTTTGTAGGGAGTCTGCCTCATTTACTTTCTGGCCTCATGTCTTAATAATTCTAACCAACTGACACTTTTCAGCTCTTTCTGGGGAGGCAGGGGTATTGATTTCCCTGTGTACTTTCTGAAGGAAGGCACTCTCAATCTCAACAGGCCTGAAAATCTAGTTTTATTCCATGGAAGCTACTTAGGTAAGGAAATTCCATTGTTCCCTTTTTACAGATGAGGAGTTAAAGATGAACAAAAACTAATTTCAGAAATGTCTGCTGATGTTTAGTGTCCAAGTGAAGAGGACTGGACACTAAGTTTGAGAGAGTTTTGAAGATTTTAGATAATTTCTTCTCTTTGGCTTGGCTTCAGTTACTACTTCAGTCACACTTTATAGTATCCAGCAAATCTGCATACCAGTGTTTCAGAACATACAATTGTTAGCAATGTAGCTCAGCAAGCTTGCCTACACAGGAATGCTGTGGCAGAGACAGAAAAAACAGCTTCCCAGGTCAGTGCTTAACTTCTTCAGCTATGAGGCTCTTCCTTGCTTTCTTCCAAGCCATTCACAACCATCAGCATGCCCAGCAATGAGCTCTCTACACATCTCTGACTGCTCTCAACAGCATCTTACATCTGAAGGTCTCCTGGAAAAATAAAGATGGGTGAGGTATGACTAAAGCCTGTATCTATGCATACACTCACAAAAGAAAGCAGCTGTGGTTTGGTTTGGTTTGTTGTTTTGGTTTTGTTTTTGGTTTTTTTTTTCTTTATGTTGTCTTTCCCAGGTATTAAAAATAAACAACAACAAAACACAAACCCAGCAAATTGAAAGCCAAGATGTAGTCCCATGGTTAGTATTCTGTCATGTAATTTAATGGTCACTGAGATGATTTCCTCTCTCTCTACATCAGAATGTTTAAAGGTGCCAGCTTAGGCAGTTCACAATGGCAGCAGCCACCTACCTCCAACTGTTAATAGTACACAGACAGTAGAGATAAGGGAGTTCCCCCTCAGCAAGTCTGTTGAGGACATCAACTGTGTGGTGTGGTTGACACACTAGAAAGGAAGGGACATCATCCAATGGGACCTGGACAGGCTGGAGAGGTGGGTCAATGCCGACCTCACAAAGTTCAATATAGCCAAGTGCAAGGCCCTGCACCTGGGACAGGGCAATCCCAAGCACAGAATCCCATGCAGAGAATGGACAGAGAACAACAATGAGGAGGAGAACTTAAGAGTGCAGTGTACACCTGCAGTCCAGAGACCAACCCTGTCCTGGGAGGCANAAGAACTTAAGAGTGCTGGGTGATTAGACATGAGCCAGCAGTGTACACCTGCAGTCCAGAGACCAACCCTGTCCTGGGAGGCATGCCCAGCAGTGTGGGCAGCAGGTCAAGGGAAGGGACTCTGCTCCTCTACTCCCACCTAGTGAGACCCCACCTGCAGTGCCCAACACACAAAGGACATGGAACTATCAAGAGTGGGTCCAGAGGAGACCATGGAGATGATCAGGGGGCTGGGGCACCTCTGCCATGGGGACAAGCTGAGAGAGTTTGGGCTGTTCAGCCTAGAGAAGAGAAGGCTTCAGGGAAACCTTAGAGCAACGTCCCAGTAACTGAAGTGAACTACAGGAGAGCTGGGGAGGGACTTGTTACAAAGGCATGGAGTGACAGCACAAAATTATTTCTGAGTTTTCATTTCTTTCCAGTTCTTCTCCATACACAAAAAATGTGAAATTATCTTTTATGTAAACTGAATCAGAGAGCTGTTTCATTTGGAAAAGACCTTTAAGAGTCCAACCATTCTCTAACTCTACGAGGATTCCATGGCACACTGTGATGTTTTGGCCACCCTTGTCTGTTAATTGTGAAGAGAGTACAGCCTGCTTTGCTTGAATGCAGCACAAGGCTATTTTACTTCTTCGTTGCAATGGCTGTTAATTTCTCAATCTGATTGGCAGGAGGAGGAAGACCTGGGGATGAGAAGGTGACAAGGGAAGGAGCCATTGCACAGCATTCTTCATCTGGTGCTGCAGCGTGTCTGAGCATGCCTGTCGTCAGCCCTCACTGTGCAAGGGGGAAAGACTAATCTGCAGTTTGTTCCCTTCCATTCTGTCAGGAAATAATGGGCAGTGGGATCCCGAGTCTCATCCTGCAGAAAAAGAGAAGGGTGCCTCCTTTTTACATACATCTGTGTTGGAAAACCTAGACCCTGATTAAACATCAAGAGAGAAATAAGCAAAACCCAACCCTGTCCTTCCTGGAGAGCAGAATTATTTTATTTTCTCTCTTTTTAAAAATTACTCTTCTGTTAGAATTGTGACACAGATCAGGTCTGGTCAATAAATTCCCTAAGCATATTCCTTCATCATACTCAAACTCATTTTTCATATTGTTGATGTTGTTCTCAGAGGCTGGAACAAGTGTCTAATTGATTACTTATGCAATGAAGAAGGACCTAAAGTGCAGGATTGTTGCCAGGATTTCTGCACTTCCTTGCTATCTTTACATTTTCTGTGTTTTTTTTAAAAGAAACTTTTTTTTTTTTTTAAACACAAATTTGCTACCAATTTAGCTGTTAGACATTTTATTGGTCTCCTTTAGATTTCTTACATCTGGACCCTGCCTCCCAGGTGTATTAGATCATATTAAAAGCCTTCCTCCTGCTCTTTGTTCTAACATATGCTCTTTCAGCTGTAAAAGATACTGCACAGCAGTAGCACTTTGAACCAGAAGGTCAAAAAGCTCCCTGAATTAGCAATGGTCACTGCTGCTCTACAGAGTAGCTTATTTGCTGTTGGGATTTACCTGAAGTTTGCAGCTTGCCTGACTGTTTTAGGAATTCTATTCAAAGGATTATTTGAAAAGGTTCATATCGCTCCATCTCTTGTTAAAAAGACCAGAATCTGAAGGTAAGCCTGCTCTGCAGCTCTCTAACTCGTCTGCCTATAATTGTAAAGACAAACCCTTTGTAAAGGATTGCAAAGGGGCATTCAAACACCAAAAGTTGGTTCCACTGTATGTGAGGACTTAGGTCTGATTCAAGATGAGAAGGGAAAGGAGGATTACAAGCTTAAAGCAAAGATAAAAATAAGTTTGAAACAAGCTTACTGGAAGAAAGAGAGACAAGCTTGTCATGACCTTGCCACAGGGAAGAGAAGAGGTTTAGCCAGGTTTCCAAGGAGGCTAAGACAAAGGCCAGCTGCAAATTGTGATCCATTTGCTGCTTTAACCTGGCCCAATTTTAAGTGAGTCAGCTGTGGTTAAAGCATTTAGAAAGGGTGAAGTTGAAGTTTGATCTCTTCTTTAAAGTGCTATCAATTCTTTTGTACGGACAAAAGGAACCTGTAGCTGGCTTGATTTGACACATCCTTGCAAAACAGCATGCTCAGAGCTGTGCCTGTCTCAGCCACGTGGAGCCACGATGTGCAGGGACAAGGAAACGGATCAGCATCCCACACTCCAGGAAAAGAGGAAAGACAGAGGGATAAACAGCAACAAAACAGAATCATAGAATGGCCTGCGTTGGAAGGGACCTCCAAAGGTCCCTTTGGAAGAAAAATCTCATCCAGTCTAATCCCTTCTGCAGTCAGCAGGGACATCCTCCACTAAAGCAGGGTGCCCAGAGCCCTGTCTACCTTCACCTTGAATATCTCCAGGGATGAGGCCTCAAGCACCTCCCTGGGAACTTGTTGCAGTGTTCTACCACCCTCATGGTGCAGAACTTGTTTGTCACATCCAATCTTAACTGCTCTGCTCTAGTTTGAAGCCATTGCCCTCATCCTGTTTCTGCAGGCCTTTGCAGTCTCTCTGCAGCCTTCTCATAGCCCCCTTCAGGTACTGGAAGGTTGCTATTCAGTCTGCACAGAGCTTTCTGCAGGCTGAACACCCCCATCTTCATAGCAGAGCTGCTCCAACCCCATGATCATTTTAGTGGCCTCTTCTGGACCTGCTCCATCAGGTCCATATCCTTCCTGTGTTGAGGGCTCAAAACCTGGACACAGCCCTGCAGGTGAGGTCTCACCAGAGCAGAGTGAAGTGGCAGAACCACCTCTCTCTATCTCCTGGTAATGCTGCTTTTGATGTAGTCCAGGGTGTAATGGTTTGGGAGTTACCCAGCCCCCACACTTTTGAAATCACCCAGACTAGACTCAGCCAACTGGAAGTTAAGGAATGAAGCTTTATATTTACAGCTTAGCACAATATACAAGCAGATGTTTACAACATATTACAACTATTTACAACTATATACAGTAAAAAGGTGATACAGAAACACAACACCACTCCCAGAGATCAGAATCCCCAAGAGGGGTTCCCAACGACCCTTCCACCTTCCCCTCCTCCTCTCCCCCAAGTCTTATCACAGAATCTGCCTTACATGCCAGGAAACAGGGAAGATTGTCCGGTGGGGTTAGAAGCAGAAATTGGTCAGTTAGATTACACAGATCCAGCCAGAAGCCAAGGAGAGAGAGAGAAGAGACTCCACAGACAGAGAGCAACAGTCTTATCTATGTTTGTGTGCTTGCTTTTCTACCTCTTGGTAACCCTATGAGCAAAGTAGACATCACCATTGTTTTCTTTCCACTGCCTATAAGGCTATAACCTAATTTATCTTATTAAAATATTCCAATTAACCTCAAACCAGCACACAGGGTGTCATTGGCCTTTTGTGCTACAAGCTCACACTGCCTGTCTCATTTAACTAACACTACCAGCTGACTTTGCTGTTGACTTGGATTAATCAGCTACAGTTGTTGCTTAGAAGCCGCAGTGAGGAAAGAAGTGTTGAACTGCCCTTCCCTGTGCATTTCTGCTAACCACAGAAGGCTGACTGGCCAGCCACACAAGCACAGACAGTCCTGTTTCTCTCCACAGTGAGCTGCAAGCTTCCTAACCAGTGTCCATGAGCACTGCATCTCCCAATTCATGCTTAGTGCATACATTTTGGTTAACTTCCTTCACGTATCGGGGACTCTAACATGAGAGCTGCCATTACTGCCCACTCTGGAAAACTAGCTCTTTCAGGCTATTTGGTTTTGTTTTTTAATAGGCCACTAAAATAGATTTCCAGTAAGGTGGAACTTTTTTTTCTGCTTTTTTTTCTTGTCCCTATGTTAATATCCCAAGATGCACTCATTACACCTGCAGATTCCAGTCCTTTTATCTGCCACCCTTCCTGGCTCTGACGTTGGTGACCAGATCTAGGAGAGAGGACTTCTGAAAAAAACCACAAAGCAGTCTGTGGCTGGGAACTCAGCACTGCTTCCACTTCTAATTTATCATTCAGAAGCATTCTCACCCTTCCATGTTCTCCCTGCTTCTGATATCAAGTTTCTATATTTGTTGAACCTTCATTTCATTTTCCCTAGGGGTGGTACTTACTGCTTCCAGGCTATATCCCCTCCATGATAACATCCTTCTGATCTCTGTGGACCAAACTGAATACAAACAGATATTTGAATATAAGTGGCATATGGAAAAGCAGTAACTGAAGTTGAAAATGTCAGTGGGGCAAATAACTATCCCTTCTATCAGTAGGACTCAAGGCTCCTTTCCCAGCTCTTGGTCTGGTCAACGGAAACTCTGTTCCAAATAAACCAGAGACAAAGCCCTGTTTTTTTTTTCATGTGTCTGCCTATAGCTATCACTGATGATAAACAGGGCACAAATAATTGTTCTGGTCATCAGAGAATATTGGTACCTTCCCTTATTTACTGATTTAGAGCTATTCCCTCATTATCCCATTTGTGCTCCCTTCAATATAAGCCAAATGATTGCAATAGTCCTGTAAAAACCTAATCCTAAAGGAAAAAGTGCCTATCAAGGATAATCTCCTGTTTAAAGACACCTCATCCATTTCTACCTATAACTATTACATCCTTCTAGCCATATATTCTCAATAGCTACATATTGACTGTGAATACAAAATGGGTAGATACAAATGAGCCATATTTTCATGGCTAAGCCACCTGGGTCCTCTGGTCAAGGTTGAACTAGGCTCAATGGTTACACTGTCTGCTGTAATAAATTAGCAGTGCTTTTGTGCTGTGCCTCTAGCTGTAATAAGGATACATGCATTGTGGGTGTCACCCTGTCTCTGAGGACAATTTTAATATAGCTTAGACAATAGCCTAGCTAAATAAACAATGAACCAGTCATGATATAGAAAAACAGTGTAAGCTCCAGGGTACGAAGCTTAGCAAGGGAAGAGAAAAGAGCAAACAAAACACTGAAGAGATTAGCAAGCAATAATAAGAGAGAGACTCAGAGCACCTCAGATATGTCAGCGTAGCTCTTTGGTGTCTCCACCGAAGATCCCATTCAGCAGGGTCTGTAAAGATCTTACTTAGCCTTTGACTAAGAGGAACATGCTAAATACCAAAGTCACTCTTTATTGATCGATGAATCGGGTCTTGGAGCTTCAAATTATGACCCTAATAAACAGTGATGTTAGGAAACTGAAGCAGCACCACTGTCACCATTGCCAGTATTCAGATGACATTGAGGTCAGCGGAGTGACAAGACCCAGAATGGATGAAGTCAGGAGGAACATGTTAACACAGCCCTCAGCTAGAAGCTGCTCCTGCCCTTGATTCTCACAGAGAGAATGAAACTTAACCACCTGGCCCTGCCATGAGAAACTTCATCCTGAACCAGCCGAAGTCTAAGACTATACCAATCAGCAGAGTTCCTGTGAAGATCATTAGCCAGTCTCCAGCACAGGACTGGTGTTTGGTGTTTCCTGTAACACCCTAGCACAATCTACTGCTTCAGCAGACCCCTTCAATCCAGGTGGAGTCTACAACCAAACACAAGGAGACCAGAATGACCCAAAATGTGCTCAGTGTTACTGCTGAGCCAACTGAACAGCTGACCAGGTCCACCACAGCTAGTAGAACACCCCTACATTACAAGGGAGTTTAGGTTAGACATTAGGAAAAATGTCTTTGCTGTAATACTGGTCAGACATTGGAACAGGCTGCCCAGGGAGGTAGTGGAGTCACCATCCCTGGAGGTGTTAAAACAAAAATGTGCATATGTGGCACTTTGGTGTGGTAGAAGGTTGGATTCGATGACCTTAGAAGTCTTTTTCTGTTGAAACAATTATGTGATTCTGTGATTTATTTGTGCAGAGTTAGCTGCTTTGTGCCTGCATAGATCACATCATAAAAATGAGGAAAATATTCAATGGCAGAGGACATGGAGAGGGTGGAATGCAGCCCTGGGAGAGTCAGCTTCAAGGACTCAGGTTGGGTCATGTACATGCAAATAACAATCCAGCTGCAAGGAGACACAGCTGTACAGCTTGTGGGCCAAAGGTACTCCTGTCAGGGGGCAACTGATAAATGCATTTCTGGACCTCTGCAGTTCGTGGGCAAAAATGACTCATTTATTCCCAGTACTGAGTTGTGAACAAAACCCAGGCCTTTAGGGAATAAAACCTGTGGTGAAACAGTATGAGGAGCTACTCAGAAAGTCTTCTCTGAATAAAGCATTCTCCCTTCAGGTGGAAGGAATAAAAATATTGCTGTTTGCAATCTTCTCAAACACCTGCTCCCTTGCCCATTGTACCCCACTAATGGGAGCTGTGCCAGACCGCTGGTGTAAGAAGCAGGGTTGGTACCTCCAAACCATGAGATTAGTATGTGTATCATTAGTCTTCTTATTTAAAATTTTGGAGTCAAGCTACTTTGCGTTTCAGGATCTCAGTCATTAGTGCATCTGAATGAGTGGTGCTTTCTGAACGTTCCAATGGCACTTTATGAAGGCTTTCCTATTCGTACCACAGGCTGTGAAGTTGCCAGTTCTCTGATGAACTCGGTGGACCTGAAAAAGGAGGTAATTTATGCAGAGAACCAGGAACCATTTTGCCATATAGTGCTTTGGCTGCTGGAAAATGAACTTAAGCGTGGACTGAAACCCAGAGTCACTGTAGCAGCTTATTGCTTCTCTGTCCACCACTTTCATGAACCAGCATTTTTTAAAGTCACACGTCATACATCATTATTGATTTTCTCAGAGAAAGTGTAGTCCAGGCCTTTGTCCATGACCCCAGAATGTGTTGCAGCTGAGAAGAGAAAGCATAGATTTCCCTGAATTCAAAGCAGAACAACAGGAAGCAAGGCTGGTTACAATGGGTTAGAGCAGATCCCTCTCCCAATAGAGTAAATTCACTACAACTCAGAATTTGGAAAATTAAAAAATAAAAATTATATATAGAATCATAGAATCATAGAATGGTCTAGGTNCTTAAAGAGGATGGTGATGGGGTCAAGCAGCAGCTAAGCAGCAAAGCAGCAGCCAAAACAGAGGTGGGGGAAGAGCAGCAAAGCAGCAACCAAAACAGAGGTGGGGGAAGATAGCAGCAGGCTCAGTAGAAGAAGCAGAAGCAGGAAAGGGACAGATCCAAGCTGTGCTTCCAGACATAAAGCTTGTGATGCTCCAATGAAATTATATTAACTTACCCATTCTTGCCTTTTTATGGCCTAACCCTGGCCTAACCTCACCACTCAGGGACTCCAATACTCTTCTGCTTCTAAGTTTCGCTGTTCCAAATTTTTTTATGGCTGAGCTAGAAATCCAGCTCCAATGGCCACACTGGTTTTACAGCCATGGAAGCTGTGCTGTTTGATGTGCCAAATGCCGCCTGAGCCAATACGACAGCAGAAAGACTTTTATCACCACATGCCCCTGTTAGTGGTGTGGTGAAATACAAACACATGGTACTGATGACAAACGTGTTTTGCTAACAAAGTGATTGTCTTCATTAAGTCACTCTAAAATGCTTTAATCTGGGTAGAAGGGAGTTTACACCAGGGTTGGAACACACTGCTCCTGGAGCCATAGTTCTCTGGTAGAAAGGGCATTTCTGGGGTTAACTTGGCCAAGGAGATCAATTTGTCACTTGCATTGTGCGCTTGTGCCAAATGCAAATACAGAAATACAATCGGATGCAGTTGTCACCAGTCGTGTGGAGTATATGACAAAATCCCTTTTCAGTGACTAAATAGCAGCTCAATAAATAATCCTGCTACAGGGAAGGAATTTATTGTTTTTAAAGATGAAGTATGTGAAAGCTTCTATTGTACTTGACTTCTGCCACCTCCTTTTCTGTGGAAAGTACAGATAATAGTTTGGAATTTCAGGAGCCCTGACACGGGAAAAAAAAAAATCTTGCACAAACTGGTTTGTGTCCATCAACAAAAATTAAATTTTAGAGGAACCTAAAGGAAGATTTAAACCTTTCATTATGGGCAACAATAAGCACTGGTGAAATATCTGTCTTGCCACAAATAAATGATCTAATATATCACTCAGTTAGGAATGGATGATTACACTCCTTCAGAACCTGCTAAGTTCTCCCCAAATTCAGCTTTCCTGAAAAGGTTACAAAAAATACTTTTATTGAGCAGCTGATAAAAAGTGAAAGGAAACCCTTTCCATATCGGCGAGTGCAATTAACCTAGGGGAACTGTTGTCAAAGGAGGTTGTTGAAGCCAATTGATTATTTGGTCTTTAACAAGGTAAGATTTGAATATGGAAATAGTCAGGTCCTCATTAAACTGGGAGAAAAATGCGCTAGGATTGTGCACCCTCAAGCGTCAGCACAGAGATCAGTAACTGATTGTGGGTGAGAATATTTGTAGGCAGTGTAATTCATGATCAGCTGTTTGAAGGACTTTGATATTCTCTCAATTGTTCTCTACCTAGCAGTCCAAAAAGCTGCAGCTCTGCTGGAGTGCAGTACTTGATACCCTGTGGTCCTGAAAACTTCGCTCTGGGCTCAAGAACCACATAATGGGGTACCTGTTGTGTGTGGCTCGGAGGGGAGAAAGAAGGCCGTTTGGGCTCATGAGCTGAGTGGCTGTGTGTGAGTTGGTTCAAGCAAGGTTTGTGTTGAGTAGAGATCTACAGCTGAGTCAGAAGTCCTCCTTCCCACACCCGTGGTGCTCCCTGAGATAACCAAAAGGACAGTCAGTAACAGCTTAGTTTCTGGTTTGCTCTTCATTTAAATCCTTCCATGTATGCATGGTATTCACTTGCCCTTTCTTTGCATTTCCAGTTATAGGGCACACGTGAATTTGGAAGGACTCTGCTACCACAGTGGACTTTGCTTTAAGCCTTCTAGAAGTGCTCACTACGTGTCTTGCTTTCATCTGGTTCTGATAACAATCAGTGGGGCAGTAATTTATTACTCAGATTTCTGTCTGGATAGTCATCAAGTGATAGCTGAACCTTCAGCTGTGATGAATTTCTACAGAAGAAAAAAATATTTGGGGCTAATTTTATCCTTCCAAAGTGTAAATGTTATGATTCACACTGAAACTTCTTCTTGCATTTCCAAAATAATTAAATAATTGGGGGGCGGGGGGAAGACAAAAGGTTCACTCACTGAATAATGAATCCGTCCATAGGGCACAACAGACACAGGCATATCAAAGCCTAGATCATCACCCTTCTTTTCCTGCAATTAAGAACTCCACAGGATGTGGATGTTGCGTTGGTACCAGTCAGTCCAATAATACTTTAATGCTTTTCACAAGTCAGATAAGACAGGCAGAATATGGCATAAAGCCAGTTCAGCAGTGTCTCAGACACCTTGGCTTGCCTCCTCCTGCTGCCAGGGAAAAGCAGGAGTGCAGGCAGCACACGCAGCACATGCTTCAGCGTTATCTCGCCCAGAAGTAACCCGGTGTCCATCATCTCATTTGCTCCCTTTAAGTCTTCCCTGGGGATTAGTTCGACTAGCCTATTGCTGCATGTTTGGATAATGTGGCTAATCCTTTCCAGTTTCATTATTTTAATCACTTGCAAGCTGGCTCCCTTCTGCCTGGCTGTATCGCAGCCAGACCATTTCCTTCCTTTGCAAAGTGCCATGCAGTGAAAATGCAGAACACCTTTTTTTGTTTGCTTGGGGTTTTTTTTTGGCTTTTTCCCCCCTCTCCCCATAGCCTCTATTTAACAGCCAGGCTTGGCAGTTGGCTTAGAGTGTGTTTCAAAACTACACAGACAGTAGGGCCTCTGGGAGGTGATGCTTTGCATCACGCTGTCTTCTTAGATCAGTGCAGACTTTCTAGATTTTCACTTCCAATTGCATTCTATCCATAATTTCTGTGTTTAATTGCAAGCTATAAATGTGCATGCCACTGAAATATCCGGGAACTTTGAAAGGTTCCATTTCACAGCCTCCCCCTGGTGATATCATGCGTTCTGTGATAAAAAGATACGTTGGTGTTACATGCAGTCTGAGCACTCCTTCTGTGATCTCCACATCATGTTTGCACAGTTTATTACCAAAACCATATTAGTGCTGTCCTTCCCATTTGAAATACAGTGTAACTTACACCAAAATATAATAAAAATAAATGGACCTTTCCCTCTGTTTTGTGCACACAAAAGTCATCATAAATGGCCTGGAAAAAAAACCAAACAAATTCAGGCACCAGTACCATGATTATGGAAGATGCTTTAAATAAAGAAGAGCCAGAATAAGAACAAAAGAGTTTGTTGCTTTTTCAAGGAAGGTAAAAAAAAACCTGTCAGTGTTAGTAGGTGCCAACAGATTTTGCTACCATGATCACTAGGAGAAGAATTTATCACAGAAAGAAAAGAAAAAAGTGTTCACTATTTTCCACTTATTGAAACACTCTTCAGCTTCTGATGCTGAATCTGTATTCTGAGGCCATCTATTGCTAGGACATGAGAAGAAGAGGTTAAGTGGGCTGTGTGCTAGCCCTTGTTGCAAACCATAATAACTATGTGGAAGTTAGATTGGTGATCCCAGTTCAGCCTCCACTGAGGTCCATTGCCACTCAACTACCCCCACTGGAGGCTGCTGCTGTTCAGTAGTATGCAGGAGAATGATCCTTAACATGGCAATGTCCCAGCTTCACATCATTTTCATATACAGTGACTCACCCACATCAACCAAGCACCACATAAATGCAAACTCCTGCTAGGTTCTGGTGACAGGATAATCAAGTTGGAAAAGCCAGGCTTGCTTGGGGATAGAGTTGAAATGAATTTACAGGTCTGTGGTGAAGCCTGTTTCTCAGCTGATTCAAACCACACTGATAGCTTCCTTTTTGCTTAATAGTTAGACATCTCTTAATGTAGTAGAAACAAAACAAAGCAAAACTAAATTACAAAAAAAAACAGTATGGGGAAATGGGCAGCCACTTGAAATCCAGATTTGCACAGACAGTCTTAGAATCATAGAATGGTCTGGATTGGAAGGAACTTCCAAAGCTCATCCAGTCCAACCTCCTCTGAACTCAAAAGGGACATCCTCAACTAGATCAGCTTGCCCAGAGCCCTGTCTAGCCTCATCTTGAATATCTCCAGGGATGAGGCCACAACCACTTCCCTGGGCAACTTGTTGCAGTGTTCTACCACCCTCACGGTGCAGAACTTTTTTGTGACATCCAATTTCAATCTGCTCTGCTCTAGTTTGAAGCCATTGCCCTCATCTTGTCCCTACAGGCCTTTGCAAACAGTCTTTCTGCAGCCTTCAGGTACTGGAAGATGACTATTCGGTCTGCACAGAGCCTTCTCCAGGCTGAACACCCCCATCTTCATAGCAGAACTGCTCCAACCCCATGATCATTTTAGTGGCCTCTTCTGAACCTGCTCCATCAGGTCCATGTTCTTCCTGTGTTGAGGGCTCAAGACCTAGTGTGGTCGTTTGGCAGTTAGCTGACCCCCCACACTTTGAAATAACGAAGGCTAGGACTCAGTCGGCTGGAAGTCGAGGAAATGAAGCTTTATATTTACATCTTTGCACAATATACAAGCAGATACTTAGAATATGTAACAGATATTTACAGATATATACAGTGAAAAGGTGATACAGAAACACCACACCCCTCTCAGAGATTAAAATCCCTAAGAGCGGTCTCTAACAACCCTACCACCTTCCCCCCCTCCCCCAATCTTATCTCACCATCTGTTTCATGCAGCAGATAGGTGGAGGTAGATAGGCCAGGGGAATTAGAAACAGGAAAGAAGTTAGTGGAATTATTCAGATTCAGCTACAAAAGGCAGGGAGAAAAGAGCCATGCAAGAGCTACCACAGCCCAAAGCAGTCTGAAGCAGCCTGACTTATCTATATTTGGGTTACAACTCTTAAAACTTCTTTTTTTTTTCCTTTCTCAGTAAAACTATGAGTGAAGTAGCACCATCAGTGCTTTTTTTCCTCTCTCAGCCTATAGTCTAATTTCACATTCAAATCCTTCAGTTAGTTCAAACCAGCACACCTAGATGCAGCAGTCCAGGTGAGGTCTCACCAGAACAAAGTGGCAGAATCATCTCAGTCAATCTGCTGGCCACACTGTTTTGGATGCACCCAGGCCGCCATTGGCCTGTGCTGCAAGCTGCCACTGTCTGCTCATGTCCAGCTTCTCATCCACCGGCACCCCCAAGTCCCTTTCCTCAGGGCTGTTTCTATCACCTCATCTCCTAGTCTGATAGAGAGTATTGTCCAGCTCAGGTACAGAACTCATTTTGCCATTGTCATAAGTACATTACAAGTCCATTTTTTCTGGGGAAAGGCCTTGCTGTTTTCTGTGTTGCTTGCTAAATCTGGGTGGAGAATGAAAGGTTGAAGTGATTGACAAAAAACGACAAAAAACAGCTGGTGATTTTTCAAGCAGTTAATTGAAATCTGGTTAATTGTCCTACTGCACTCCCAGGGAGGAAAATAGACAAAATGAGAGGCAAGCTACTTGAATGCATCAGGGCTTGCTAAAGCTCTCCTTCGTCTCTTTAAACTGATAGGAGGAAAATAATTTAGTATTAAAGAGTTTGCAACAGGTTTAATTACAAGACTTTATGAGGGGGATGCACTTGAAATTTAGTTATTTATTCAACAAACTGTAGTGTTGTTATTATGTTTTTAAATTGGTATAAATGAAAAGATAACTCTAATGTCTGTGTCTCAGACAACTGCAGGATGATTTAAACAGTCCATTGTAACAGGCTAAGACCTTCTGCAACGTTAATTCCCCTCAGATTATTGTGAAAATGGCATACTTTTACTCTGATTTGTTTCTGCATGCACAGGGTCCTTGTGTACCTCCTTCAGTTTTAAAATAAAGAATTTAGCATTGCTGTGCCTTTAATTTGCAGTTATCTTTATGGAGAGAGCTAATATTAATGTTTCTTGGTTTATGCATTGTTGTGTGCCCAGACTGCTTCAAAGAAGACAAAAAGCTTTTACAGGGCACAAAGTAGAGTCTTTAGGTGTTCTGCATCACAATTATGTAAAAGGAAGGAAGAACCTCATGCAAAAGACAAATTTCTCAACATCCACAAGTTCTGCATGGCACAGTAATGTGCCCTGGTGGCCAAAAGAAGGCCAATGTGATCCTGGGAGGCATTAAGAAGAGTGTGTCCATCAGATCCAGGGAGGTTCTCCTCCCAAGCTGCCCTAGCAAGGCCCCACCTGGAATATTGCATCCAATTCTGGACTCCCCAGTTCAAGAGGGACAGGGGTCTGCTGGAGAGAGTCCAAGGGAGAGCTGAAGGGGCTGCAGCACTGCCTGATGAGGAGAAGCTGAGAGCCCTGGGGCTGCTTAGTCTGCAGAGAAGGCTGAGAGGGGATCTGAGCAATGTCTATCAATATCTGAGGGCTGGGGTTCAGGAAGGAAGGGACAGGGACAGCCTCTGCTCACTTATGCCCTGGGATAGGACAAGGGCACTGTATGGAAACTGCAGCACAGGAAATCCCACCTCAATATGAGGAAGAACTTTTTGACTGTAAGGGTCCTGGAGCCCTGGTACAGGCTGCCCAGAGAGGTTGTGGGGTCTCTTTCTCTGGAGTTTTTGCAGCCCTGTCTGGATGTGTTCCTGTGCAATCTGCTACTCTCTGGTCCTGTTCTGACAGGGGCGGGGTGACTCAATGGTCTATAGAGGTCCTTTCCAACCCTAACATCCTCTGATTCTATGATCCTGTGATATGGAGGACTTTTCTTCAAGGATAAATATCTGTAGTAACTTTTTACTGTACTTCAGTCATCAAATTGGTATAAAATCAGCTGAAAACAATGCAGCCTACAATGTGGACAGCTAGTGTGAGATTTACATCTTTGACTCCTGAATGACTTCTGGACCATTTTCTTGGCTTTTGAACTGTGGTGGTTTGGCAGTTACCTGCCCCCCCATCCTCCCCTCCCCCCAACACAAACTTTGAAATAACCCAGGCTAGAACTCAGTTGTCTGGAATTTAAGGAAATTAAGCTTTGTATTCACAGGTTTGCACAATATACAAACAGATATTTACAATATATAACAGATATTTACAGATATATACAGTGAAAAGGTGATACAGAAACACCACACCTCTCCCAGAGACCAGAGACCCTAAAAGGGATTTTCCAACCACTCTACCCCCTTCCCCCACTTCTCAATATTATCTCACTACCTTGTCTTACATGCCAGATAAGAGAATCATAGAGTCATAGAATCATAGAAGCAGTCAGGGTTGGAAGGGACCACAAGCATCGACTAGCTCCAACCCACCTGTCATGGGCAGGGACACCCTACCCTAGATCAGGCTGGACAAAGCCTCATCCAGCCTGGTCTTAAGCACCTCCAGGGATGTGGCCCCAACCACCTCCCTNACCAGAGACCCTAAAAGGGATTTTCCAACCACTCTACCCCCTTCCCCCACTTCTCAATATTATCTCACTACCTTGTCTTACATGCCAGATAAGAGAATCATAGAGTCATAGAATCATAGAAGCAGTCAGGGTTGGAAGGGACCACAAGCATCGACTAGCTCCAACCCACCTGTCATGGGCAGGGACACCCTACCCTAGATCAGGCTGGACAAAGCCTCATCCAGCCTGGTCTTAAGCACCTCCAGGGATGTGGCCCCAACCACCTCCCTAAGCAACCCATTCCAGGCTCTCACCACTCTTACGGTGAAGAACTTCCTCCTCACATCCAGTTTGAATCTCCCCACCTCCAGCTTTGCTCCATTCCCCCTAGTCCCGTCGCTACCTGATAGCCTAAAAAGTCCCTCCCCAGCTTTTTTGTAGCCCGCTTCAGATACTGGAAGGCCACAATAAGGTCACCTCGGAGTCTGCTCTTCTCCAGACTGAACAACCTGAACTCTTTCAGCCTGTCCACATAGAAGAAGTGCTCCAGGCCTGTGATCATCCTCGTGACCTTTCTCTGGACACACTCCAGCATGTCCACATCCCTCTTGTAATAGGGGCTCCAGAACTGGATGCAGTACTCCAGGTGGGGTCTCACCAGAGCAGAGTAGAGGGGGAGAATCACCTCCCTTGACCTGCTGGCCACACTTCTGATGCAGCCCAGGATCTGGTTGGCTTTCTGGGCTGCAAGTGCACACTGATGGCTCATGTTGAGCTTCTTGTCCACCAGCACCTCCAAGTCCCTCTCCTCAGGGCTGCTCTCCAGCCAGTCACTGCCCAGCCTGAAGGTAAATCGGCCAAGGGGATTAGAGGCAGAAAAGTAATTAGTGAAGTTATTCAGATCCAGATAAGAAGGCAGGGAAAGACATGCAGCAACAGCCATGGTGCAAAGCTGTCTGAGTTATCTTTGTTTTGGTTGTAACATTGATACCATTTCAGTAAACAAATGAGTGAAGTAGAATCAAATTTTGTTTTCCTTTCTCAGCCTATAGCCTAATTTGTCATTCAAATCCCTCAATTAGTTCAAACCAGCACATGGGTTTACTAACCACAGCTTAGGTTGCTTAGTATTACTTTTAAAGCACCTATAAGTCTTGATTTGGATTAACACATCACACTAGAGAAATCTATCTGCTAGCTTTTCCTTTTAATGGCCTCAGCTGGTCAAGGGATTTTACTTTGGTGGCTCTGGAACAAAGCAGCCTTGTCTCTGTTGAGGAAAGGCTCATTGTATAAAGCTTAAGGCCAAGTGCCAGGTCCTCCACTCACAACAACCCCATTGTGAGCTACAGACTTGGAGATGTGTGGTCAGAAAGCTGTAACTGGAAGAGGGACCTGGGATGCTGGTTGGTAGTTTCTGAATATGAGCCAGCAGTGCCCAAGAAGCCAAGAAAGCCAGTGACATCCTGGCTTGGGTTAGAACCAGAGTGAGCAGCAGGGAGAGGAGAGGATCATCCTCCTGTGCTCAGTACTGGGGAGGCCACACCTCAAGTGTTGTGTTCAGTTCTGGGCCACTCCAGGAAGGACATTGAGGGGCTGGAGCATGTCCAGAGCAGAGTAACAAGGCTGGAGAGGAGCCTGGAGCAGCTGGGCTGTGACAAGGGGCTGAGGGAGTTGGGGATGTTCAGGCTGGAGCAGAGGAGGCTGAGAGCAGACCTCATTGCTCTCTACAGCTCCCTGAAGAGAGGTTGGAGTGAGGAGAGAGCAGCCTCTCTTCCTTGGTGGCAAGAGACAGGAGCAGAGGAAATGGTTCCAAGCTGCTCCAAGGGAGACTCAGGCTGGATGCTAGGAAGTATTTCTGCACTGGAAGGGTTCTCAGACGTTGGAATGGTCTGCCCAGGGCAATGCCAGAGTTTCCATCCCTGGAAGTGTTGAAGCAGTCTGTGGAGCTGGTGCCAAGGGACATGGTTTACTGCTGACTCTGCAGTGCTGGGCCAAAGGTTGGACTGGATGAGCTTGGAGGCCTCTTCCAACCATATATTGTCTATGATTTCTACGAAAGGAAAGCAGAATTTGCCTATATGATTGTAGCTCCTGGGGAAAATTTCATTGCTCTTGGAAGGCTGTTTCTATTCCTTAAAAATGCCATTTTCTCTTTCCTTTATTATTGTATGCACTGTCTGCTTAAGTGCAAGGAACAGGTAATGTATAAAGAGGCTTTTTCAGACCCACCTGGCATTAACCCATGCTTTAGCTCTATTGGTATTGTGTAGGAAGACTGAATTTTGACATGATGGACAGTACAGTTGATGGCTTTTCTTTCATCACCCAATTTATGTGCTTTCTCAGAACACCTTGTTGTGTATTCAATGAGAAGAAACCAAGAGGTCAGACAAATAGTTGGGATTCCTGTTTGGTTTTTGTGTGGTTATTCAGCTTGCCTGTTTGTTAATGCCAGCTTTAGTTTGATATTTATCATTTAGTGAAGGATATTGACCAAATAAAACCCTCAAAATATCGGGAACATTTTGTTACATCTACATTGAAATTTTTCTAAGAGCAATTAAACCAAATTCTAACCTAAAAGCAATAGTTTCGTTTTATTTATATTGCACCCTTGGACAGATTTAAAATAAGATAATTCATAACCTGAATTAGATTATTTGCAAGTCCAACTGTATCTCATCATCTCCATCACATGGAGACATTTTTCCCATTATAAATAAAAAGGAAAATACATTTAATGATAACATTCTAACACAAGGAAAGATGGAAGAGAATGTGACAGCAGCCTCTCTTTCTGCTATTTGCAACTCCAAATGCTTGTTACTGAGGGCAGTGAAAGTTTGCCTTTGATTTGGTCGCAGCCATGATTTAGCTGTTGGGAATCCAACCAGATGCATAGAATCATCCTTTTGTGAGTGGTCACTACATGTGGCACTTGCTCAGGCAGCAAGGGTTCCTCTGACAGGGAACAGTAGTGGTTTGGGAGTTCCAAAAAACACTGCACCACTCCCTGAGATCAGAATCCCTAAGAGAGGTTCCTAACCACCCTATCACTTCCCAGTCTTATCTCACAACCTTATCTTACATGCCACATAAGTGAAGGTAGATCAGCCAGGGGAGTTAGCAGCAGGAAAGTAGTTAGTGATGTTATACAGATCCAGCTAAGAAGTCAGGGAGAGACACGCAACAGCGAGCATAGCTCAGACAGCTCTGTCTTATCTTTGTTTTCATTCTAACTTTATACCATTTCAGTAAACAGATGAGTGAAAGAGACACTGGAATGTTTTCCTTTCTCAGCCTATACTCTAATTTCTCATTCAAATCCTCCAGTTAGTTCAAAGCAGCACACGAACTCAGGCTTTGGCAAACACTGGGAACAACCACAGAGAGCCTGATGGGATGAGAAGGATGTATGGTCGATCCTGCTAGCTCTGATCATTGCACGCTTCAGCCACAGCAGCACACACCAAGCTTTAAGCACAGGAGGCATCCTACCAAGCTAAGCTCTTTCCCTCAGTCTGTAAATAAATTCAGAATCATATAATTGTCAAGTTTGGACAGGACCTCTGAGATCATCCAATTCCAAAACCCCTGGAATATGCAGGGAGATCTCACATTAGATCAGGTTGCTCAGAGCCACATCTAAACACACCTTGAAGACCTCTGGGGATGAGGCTTCCACCACCTCCTTGGGCAACCTGCTTCAGTCTTTCACCACCCTCATGGTGAAAATCTTCTTCCTAATGTCTAATGTAAATCTACCCTCCTCTAGCTTGGATCCATTTCCCCCTGTCCTATCACTACCCAACACCCTAAAAAGTCCCTCTGCAGCTTTCTTGTAGCCCACTTCAGATATTGGAAGGCCACAGTAAGGTCTATGTGGAGCCTTCTCTTCTCCAAACTGAACAGCCCCAACTCTCTCAGCCTGTGCTCATAGAAGAGTTGCTCCAGCCCTCTGATCATCCTTGCACACTTGTTATACCTTGTACTCTTCTTCATCTGTGCTGCAAACCTATGAGCTCTGGGTGTTGTTTTTTCGTTTGTGTTTCCACAATATTTGTTTTAAACATTCTTCCATTTTTCATTGCCCTGCTGTCTTTTTTTTTCTTCCTTTTTTTTAAACCTAAAATCTCCTAAAAATTTACCTTAGAATGATGGGGGGAAGTAAGAATTTGTTCTCACTTTTATAATCTGGTTTTTGGAAAGGCCGCAAGTGTCTGAAAGAATAGTAAATAATTCAAGAAACCTATCCTAAGTTATACAATATTGAAAACACTATTTGACATAAGAAATATCCCCAAGAAGCTACTGATCCTGGAATTTTGAGACTAATTTTGGCCAGGGTGTGCAAATGTCTTCTGCAGAGAACAATTCTTTTTAAACTTATGGACAGAGGCTATCAGCAGTTTCTAATTCTCGGGGATTTTTTTAGTATTAACATGCTACAAAGATTTAAATTCAATAATTACACTAAAATTACCTGTTTTTTCATGTAAACCATGTGAAGGGAAAAAAAGAAATTACACAGATGGAACTTTTGGTTAGGAGATGGAGAGAAATAGACAATCGAAGTAGACTTATGCTTTCTATAAGTAAAGTTAGACACAGTTATTTCTCCCACTTCCCTCATTCCCCCACCTCCCATCCCTCTCCAGTCACAGACCACTATATTTTCTCTGCATTTTCTTCTTATAGCAGTGCTCTCTGTGCATACAGCATTCTTTTTTTTTTTTTTTGTAATGGTGATTTTATGTCATGTCTCAGCAAGAATGTGGATAGTGGCTTGGTTGTTGTGAAAGGCTAATAGGCCTATGTATTGGGTTTAAGCCAGCTAACCCTGAGTCTAAAAGCCCAATAAAAACACAATCCAATTTGGAAGTAAAAAGGGTATAAAACTTTAACAGTAAATAGGAGGGAAAAGGGTTTTTTTACAGAAGGTGGTAGAAAAGGGGAAACAAAATGCAGGATAGGGAGAATGACGGAAAAAATTACAGAAGCTGGGGAGAAGGGGATAAAGGGGCAACAAAATACAAATACAACCCGTGGAAGGCAATTGAGTCCAAAGGCTGAGGTCAATGGTTTTGGTGCTGGATGAAGGCAGGATGTAGGAATTTTTATGGTGAAAAGCAGTCCAAGTTCCAGATAACAATGGTGGTGCTCTCCACGAGGTGGCAGGGAGCACGTGGTCTGGCAGCAGTGAGAAGCAGAGCAGTCACTCCAGGCAAAGCAGGGGCCAAAGAAAAAGAAAACAAGATGGGTTCCCCTCTTTTATAGCCTGGTCTTAGCAGGAAGTGGGAGTGGTAACCATGATGTATAAGCTTTGACTACCTGGAAACTTGTGGTGCCTCAGGTTTATCAGGAGAAGGCATTAAGTGTCGCATGACATGGCAAGAAGTGCCACCATTGTGCTCTCTGCACATCTGAAAGACATCCTGCCTGCACCTCTGCAAACCTCCATGCCAAGTCTAGAGTCCAAGAGGAAAAAGGACAAAGTCAGAGATCTCTCTCCCAGCACACTGTTAGAGCCTTGGAAGATCTAGAAGCCTTAACATCTATTAAGACACCAACAGAACTCCCTTCAAGTCTTTGGGACTGTCTGGAAACTATAATGTAGCCCTGTGAGTTTGGAGATAATATTTTGTGAGTAAATACTTAAAGCCTCTCTCTAACTGAATCCAAGTGTCTTCTGCCTTTAGCAGAGAGGAGGTTCTGGAGCACCTCTAGTGAGTGAGTGATATGATCAACCACAAGATTATTTTTGCAATTTCTAATAGTTGAATTAATATTTTTTACTGTCACGGGGTAGCACTAATTAGATGCGGTATCCCGTGGGACGA
>VWZI01000116.1:0-14575 GCA_013396835.1 Psilopogon haemacephalus
TTATTTAACATATCTGTTTCATTATGAATCTGGGTATCCTCAATACTGACAAGAACATGAGGATCCTGGGTCTCACCTCATTTACCAGCAGCTCTGCACCATAAAGAGATCCACACAGGGCAAGGCCTGCACAGAAGGCTGGGGACTCTTTGCTTTCTCTGCACATAAAGCAAGAAATCAAAGACACAGGAGGCAGAGGCTTCATTATAGTTATTTGAGTGCCTTTCTGACAGGTCAAACCAGGGTCAGACAAGCATGAACAGAAGCACTCCTACTCATGCAGGCCTGCATGGAACCATGCAATACACCTTGGGCAGCTGAAGGAGAAATATGAGAGCAGTGCCCATTTCCTACCAATGTGGCCACAAACAAGCCCTCAGGAATGACCCAGGCTCACACATCCTCTGCCTGCATGTGGTGACACTAGCACCTAAAAGGAGTTCTCTGACTACAGTGATGTGTGCCTGCGCTGGAAAACCCTGGGGCTCTCACTCTTGCACTTCCAGATTTTTTATGAGAAAGGATGTGGCAGAAGGCAGGAAATGAAAAGGCAGGAGAGCAGGAAACCAGGACACAGATCATGCCACCATTTGAGATGGTTTGCATTTGTCATGAGCTGCTCAGAGGTGCCTCTGGGCCTGAGGCACTGCAGCACTGCTATAAAAGGCAGCCCAGATCTCTGCTCTCTCATCCACTTCTCTTGCTTCCTTTCCCTTGGGAACCAGGTGAGTCTGAAGTCTCTGCTCCTCCTTCAACATCAGGTCTCTTTGTGACCTGTGTTTTCTGATGATATAGGCTGCTTTAGCTCTGGGCTTTGAGTTCCTTCTCCTAGGAGAGGGAAGGGGAGAGAAGGTCTTCTGCATAGAGAAACTGGGGCTTAGTTGAGGTGATTACTGGGCTTGAGTTGGGCAGTGTTTGCTGATCTGAAAAAGAATGACTTGACACTTGTTGGATGCATTGCTGCTTCTCATGTGCCTCCATTCTTTGCTTCCCCCAATCCTATATCCCAGGTAGACATCCAGACCCGAACCATGTCCTGCTGCAAGCCCTGTGAGCCCTCCTGCCAGCCCTGTGGCCCAACCCCACTGGGCAGCAGCTGCAACCAGCCCTGCTGTGTCAGGTGCCAGGACTCCACCGTTGTCATCCAGCCCTCCCCTGTGGTGGTGACTCTGCCTGGACCCATCCTCAGCTCCTTCCCTCAGAACACTGCCGTGGGCTCCTCCACTTCTGCTGCTGTTGGCAGCATCCTCAGCTCTCAGGGAGTGCCCATCAGCTCTGGGGGCTTTGACCTCTCCTGCATCACCAACCGCTACTGCTGCAGGCCCTGCTAGAGCTGCTGCCAACTGCCTTTGTCGAGAGCTCCCAAGAGATCAGCACATGGTGCTGGAGAGAGCTTCAAGCCATTGTATTTAAATCTTTGGACCATTCTTGCCTTCTTCCACTCTTGTATCTCTTTCTTGCCTTTGTTGTACTTCTTTGCCAGTGCCAGCTGACTGGGGACCTATTGGCCTCCCTTCCTCTGCAGGCCAGGCAGATGGACACCATGCACCAGATCCACCCCATCTTAATGGGTGAAGCTCTGTGCTCACTGTGTGCCACCTTCTTTTCTTCTCTAGACTCATTAAAGTTGTGCTGCATCTAAATCTGGGTGTCTGAGTCCTTCTTCCTTCTCTTGCAACTCTTCCAGTGCTCTCAGGGCAAAAGGAGGAGGAAGGGGAGGCTGGACCTCTCCACAGGAGGATTTTGTCACTTGGCAACATGGTCAATTTGTTTCCTGTTTTCAGGAATGAACTGGTGGTCACTGTTGCCAAGGGATGCTCAGATGAGTGGGTGTCTCATTTTGCCTTTGCTGCCTTGGCAAGTCTGCCCCAGTGTTCTCTTCTCTGCCAACTGCACTTAATGAAATCTCCACCCACTGCCTGTGTTAGGGCTCATACACACCTTGCCCAATGAAGAATCAGACAGTGGAGGAGCCAATGCACCCAGGAACTTGCAGACTTATGATAGGGTTGTTGTGATAGACCTGAAGGGTCAAAAATAGGCCTATACATGTGCTGGCTTGCCCAGACATGTGCCCAGACATGTGCTGCTCTCCTTCCTTCTGTTTGGGAAGAGGCAACCATGGGAAAAAGGACAAAGGACCTGGAGCCATGGAGTCTGGGCACTCTTGCTACCCAATTTGTTTTCCTCCTGGTTGAGTCCCGTGGTAAACAAGGTGCACATGCCTAGTGTGTGCTAAGCCTGTGCTGGGCCTATGGTCTCTCCCTGTATGGTTATGGCAAACCTGTGTTTTCACCCAAATATGGTAAAAGCTTGGCTTACTGCCACGCTTATTGGATAACCTATTTATGTCCAAAGGTCCAAACAATCTCAGGCATTGATGTATAAACAGATAAGCAGGTAACACAAGGTTCTTCTGCCATTATTCCGTGCTTAACTGATATTCTGTGTTCTGCTGTGTCCATGCCTGTGATACCTACTGGCAGTGCTAATGCCTAATTGCTTTATAGCAATATAAGTTATAACTCAGCCTGGAACTGAGTTATAACTCAGTTATACCAGGAGCAACTCTAATTACTTTCACATGATAGCTGCATATAACAGCCAGTGTAACACACCTACTGAGACACATTGCAAGATGCCTGCCTGCACTTGCTGGAGCAATGCTGAGTCTCCAAAGACAAGCAATCTCTGAGACACACAGATTGCTGAAAGCCAGGACCAGGTCAGAAATTGTCTGCCCCCTTCATTCACCCAGCAGCCTGTGGAGCCTGGTGTGAAGCAGAAGTCTCAATAGCATCAGCCAGAAGCCAGACCAGCCAGAAAGGCAACAGACAGAACTCTGCAAGTGTTCTAAGTACTGTCTCAATTTATTGCTTGTCTCACAAGTTGAGAAAATAATATTTGTGAGTAAATACCTTAAGCTTGTGTCATTTCTTAGCCTTTTGTGTTAAGTGAAAAGTCCTTCTTGTGGCCAAGTGACAATTAACCACAAAAACCTTCTCTTCCAGTTTTAATTGAGTTAATTCATTTCTCATTTATGCATATTGATAGTTAATACTAGATCTAGATATCGTTTATGTGATGTGTTCCATAACCATTACAAAAGCAGCTGTTTATTATTAAAATTAGTGCTTGGCGGTGGAAAAGTTTGGATATAAAAATCTATGAACAATATTAATTTCACAAAATCACCTTGCATTAATTAATCAGAATCACCATTCCATCGCAGGGGTGCAACAGGAGTCAGCCATTTTATGGCAATGGTCAGTTCCAGCAAACCAACAGTGGTAGTCACAAATTTGTCAGGTCCTCTCTGCTCTGGTCTACTGCCCATAATTCAGTCCAGGCTCAGTCAGAACTTCACCTGGGGTAAATGTTTCTGTGAGACAGCAACAGGGATGGTTTTGTCACTCGGACAACAAGGAAGAGAATGGATGGAATCCAGCACAGCATTGTTTCTCCACTCTTGTCTGGGAATCTAATTCCTTCTGGTCATCTACTGGGACACAAAAAGGGATTAAAAAAAAAAAAAGTCCCTGTAATTGATCTCATTCCCTGGGCTTTCCACAGCTCCTAAGGCAGATCTCCTCCATGTATCTCCTACCTCTGGTGGAGAATGACTTCCTCAATGTTTCTGTGTGGAGTAATCAGCACCTTCAGACTGATACATTTCCTCCTCACCACCAATATGTCAGAAGAGACAAAGACTGTCCTTGTCACCCAGAAAGCCATTTGTGTTGCCTGAAGGGCACGTTCATTTTTTTGGTTCTTTTTTGCTATCACTGAGTTCATGATCCTCTCAGTAATGTTCTTTAGTCTTGATGTCACCTTATGCAAACCACTGTGTTACATCAGTCTCATGAAAGAGAAAGCCTGATTCCTGCAAGCCCTGGTAGTTGGGAAATGGGACATGTGGGTATCTTTACCCAGGTGCTTTCCTGCTGACTGGCTGTTCTGCATCAAGAAAGCCACTGCTGGAAGCCAAGTCCTCTGACTTGGTCTCCAGTGATAGCATGGCCAGCAGGGCAAGGGAGGTGATTCTGCCCCTTTACTCTGCTCTCGTCAGACCCCACCAGGAGTACTGTGTGCAGTTCTGGAGCCCCCAGCACAGGAAGGACGTGAAATTGTTGGAGAGAGTCGAGAGGAGGGCCACAAAGATGATCAGAGGGCTGGAGCACCTCTGCTATGAGGACAGGCTGAGAGAGTTGGGGCCTTTCATTCTGGAGAAGAGAAGGCTTCCAGGACACCTTATAGTAGCCTTCCAGTATCTGAAGGGGTCCTACAGGAGGGCTGGGAAGGGACTATTCACAAGGTCTTGTAAAGACAGGACATGGGGTAATGGGTTTAAACTGGTGGAGGGGAGATTTAAATGGGATGATAGGAGAAAGTTCTTCACAGTGAGGGTGGTGAGACACTGGCACAGGTTGCCCAGGGAGGTTGTGGCTGCTCCCTCCCTGGAGGTGTTCAAGACCAGGCTGGATGAGGCCTTGAGTGACCTGTTCTAGTGGGAGATGTCCCTGCCTATGGCAGGGGGTTGGAACTGGATGATCTTTGAGGTCCCTTCCAAACTAAACCATTCTATGATTCTATGATATTGATTCAGCAGCTGCTGCCATCCATTTCTACAGGTCCAAGCTGATGAAAGGTCTCAAGTTGTGCCAGGGGAGGTATGGGCTGGATATTAGGAAGAAGTTCTTCACAGAGAGAGTGATTTTCCATTGGAATGGGCTGCCCAGGGAGGTGGTGGAGTCACCATCCAATGTCACCATCCTTGGAAATTGCTGGCATACAAANCAATTGCCCCATCCTTGAAAATTGCTGGAATACAAAAAAAAAAAAAAAAAAAAGAAGAGGTAGAGAAACCTTAGATCTGTCAATCTAAAAAGAACGTTATTAACCTATAGACTTACAAACAACTTATTCTACCAAAATGACTGCAAACTTATTATCACTATAATATTCCATTGTAATCATTAACCACTTACCATGTTCTGTTACAATCATGAATTACTTAACATACCTTATTCTAATTACTTAAGACTTATAATTACCCAGTATTTTTTACTTCTATTAGTTTATAATGCATTCTCCTTTTGCATTTCCCATATCAAAACGATTTTATGAATATCAAAACCATCTTATCCATTAACTTTTAAAGTCTAAGATCTATTACAATTGAAAACTAACTCTAAACATTATCAGGATTTGCATCTGAAAAGAAACCAAAACAATCTTAAGTAAAGTAAAAATTCGATGTTGTCACTTTAAAAGAATGACACAGCTCTTGCAAGAAAAGGGGGGGGTGGTGGTGCGGGGGAATGGACAACGTCAGCTGCTCGGCAAAGAATGGTTTAGAAAAAACCTGCAAAGAAATGAAAACGAGACTTTAACAAACTGAACAGGGAGGGCAACCCTCCAACAGTCAGTTCTGTGATGCAATCCGAGATGGAGTGGTGCAGACTCGCAGCTGTTTCTCCTGTCAAATCAGAACAGCTCTCGTCACAGGAACAGTTTCCTCTGCTTGGATCTGGGATCATTCCCTGGGACCTCCTGTTCTGCAGACAGATGTGTGTACACCCCTTGGCCATTGCAGTTGGCCTGTAGATGATAGACATTTCTCTCTCTGCAGACTCTGAGTAGCGTTGGCTGTGGAAACAGCTTTGTCTGGGTCCAGGACCGGGCCATATTTCATCTGGTAGATTTTAGTTCTTACAGCTTGTCTTCCAGGTGCCATAGGGCATGATATATGTAGCATCTCATTAGCAGCTCTTTCTCTTCTTGATTGTTTTAGGAATGCAAGTATTGAAGCACTCTTCTTAAAGGCAAACTGTGCTTTACATTCAAAACAAATTAGCAAAGTGCTTACTGTTCCTTTTCTGCATTTTCCACTGCTTTCTTCTAATATCTTCATAGTAGGGTCTGAGATAGAGACTCCAGTCTGTATCAGTCATACATAATCCCTCTCTTAGAGAATCTTCACAAAGCACTTTTCTTCCTTAGTCACCGAATTCTCAGTCTCTTGCCCTCCTGCTGAGCCTTTCTTGCCCAGGAATTTTAAATGTCTCTTGGGATTCTCTCTGCCTTCATGGCTTGCAATGTATCGATAACATCTCTCTATGTTGGACCCAAGTCCTTAGCTATTTTGCTTTCTTTTTCTCCACTTATAGTCACTTCCCACATGGCATTGTCGACCTCCCTCCATTCTTGAGGGCTAAAAAGCAGAGGGATTTCCCTCATCGATGCCTTACTCTTTGCCCATTTAATCAGCTCATGAATCTTCTTTGGGTTAGCAGTAATCCCTCTCTCCAAGAGTACACTTGCTAACAGCTGAACTGCTGCCTCTATTTCCATCTCGCAGTTCCTACCTTGCAGAAGTCTGAGTCGCGATCTCAGGATCCAGCTATTGCATGTGTTTTTGCCCTGCAATGCCACTTCTGCTCCCATGTTCACCGTCTCTGTCCAGTGAAGATTTGAGAGTCTCTGCCACTAAGTCGGGTCCCTGTTCGGGTGCCAGATGTCGGTAAGAGCACAGTCCAAAGTAATGACAGACACCAATATGGTTAGGTCATTCTCCCTTTATTAACAAAAGGATACCTCTTTCATACTGTTTCTTATCAGCCTAAAAAAATGTGCTTACTTTCTGATTGGTAACATGAGCTCTGCACATGCTGTCCACGTGAATCAGAAGCATACTAATTGGTTGGCATAATTAAACACAGCCCCATTCATTAATATACACGATAACATATTATTCTCTAACCAGATGTTTCACTATCTCTTACACCCTTGTGGGAGGCAGCTGCCATGTTATGATAATCAGAAAGCTGTATTAGATTGTTCTCCTCAACTGTGTGAACCAAGGTCAGACTCCTCATTATTTTGCATTCCCACACTCTTGCACTGGGGGAGGTTTCATCTTGTGTTGTGCTTAAACATAACAGACATAAGAAATAAATTTTTTACAGTAAAAGCAATCATTCACTGGAAGAAGCTCCACAGGGGCATGGGAGAGTCCCCATATGGAGTTTTTTCAAGATGCAGTTGGACAGGGTGGAAGATTATCTCATCCTGGTTCTGTCATGAGAACTTGAAGCAGATGATCATTCAAGGCATGTGCCAACCTGGACTATTCTACCATTTTACAGTCCTCACAGGGATATATTTCAGTCGTGTCACTGAACACAAATGACTCCACTGGACCAATGTTGAGACAAGGAAAGTGCACATTCCAAAAGAGTTCACAGCTGGGTCCTTCATTTTTTTCATAGTGAATTGGCTGCTGCATGGCTAATATCTGCATTCCTAGGCTATGCAGACATCCACTGCAGGCAGGGACAAAAACAGTTGAACTTCCTCTCCAAACGAGTTCTTGTCACGTTCAAGAGAAGGTAGAAGCCCCAAAGGCTGAGTCAGCAGGTCCATATCAGTCTTGTGTCTATGCTGGCAGATGAATGTACCCAGAACAATGTCTTGATTCTCAGGGGTTTCTCTATGACACTTCTGTTATGTGCTGAAAGCCTTCTCCCCGGGGTCCATTGCCTGGGTCCAGCACAGAGAGCAGCCTTGGACCCAGCCTGGGGTGGTGCCTTCCTGGGCTTAGTAGCAGTACTCCTCTCAGTGTAAGTGCCCAGACTGGTTGTGTGCCCTGCAGAGCCCAGTGTAAGGGAAGGTGTCCTGCTGTAAGGGCATGGTCCTGACCTTCAGTGTGCCCATCTTCTTCTAGTGGTGCACAGGGTCTGTTGCTGAACAGATCCCCAAGCAGCAGGGCCTACATTGCTGGGATGAGCCTGGCCTGCATGTGAGGAGCAGAGGTGGTATGAGTGAAGCTGGGACTGGGCCTTATTCAGAGCACCTGGGTAATTCAGGCAGGGTCACCCTCAGTGTTCGTGTTGGCCTCATGTGGTGCCTGTCCTGTTCCTCTGAATGTGCTCAGTGGATGAGTGGATAGAGAAGCATGGTGTCTACTCCTAAATTACTCAGATAGTCATAGGCTGTGAAGTAGGCAGAGATGTCTTCATTAGCATCGAGACAAGGGACATAAAATAAAATCCTCTGCAGAGTCTCACCCTTCCCTTCCTTGACCTTTTTCCCTGAGCAGAGTGGAAGAGTTGCCAGAGAAGGAAGGAGGACTCCGAGGCAAAGAGTTGGATGCAGCACAACTTTAATGAGTCTAGAGAAGAAAAGCAGGTGGCACACAGGGAACACCAGAAGCCACTAGGTTGGAGTGTAGCTACTGCAGGGTGTCCATCTGCCTGCCCTGCAGAGGGAGGGTGGCCAACAGCTTCCCTCGATGCTGACTCTGGGAGAGAAGGACAGCAAGGATGAGAGAAATAAAAGACAGAAAGAAAGAAACAATTGTCCAAAGTTATAAATACAGTGTCTTGAAGTCTATCTTCTGTTAAGGACCATGTTCTGATGTCTTGCCAAGGCTTTGGCAGCAGCTCTAGCAGGGCCTGCAGCAGTAGCGGTTGGTGATGCAGGAGAGGTCAAAGCCCCCAGAGCTGATGGGCACTCCCTGAGAGCTGAGGATGCTGCCAACAGCAGCAGAAGTGGAGGAGCCCACGGCAGTGTTCTGAGGGAAGGAGCTGAGGATGGGGCCAGGCAGAGTCACCACCACAGGGGAGGGCTGGATGACAATGGTGGAGTCCTGGCACCTGACACAGCAGGGCTGGTTGCAGCTGCTGCCCAGTGGGGTTGGGCCACAGGGCTGGCAGGAGGGCTGGCAGGGCTTGCAGCAGGACATGTCTTGGGGCTGGAGGTCCACCTGTGAAATAGGACAGAAGGAAGCAAAAATGGAGACATATGAGAAGCATCACTGCACCAAACAAAAGTGGAGTCATGTTCCATCCTGGACCTGCATACACTGCCCAACTCAAGCCTAGTAGTCACTGAAACCAAGTCCCAGTCTCTCTGTAGAAGGTCTTCTCTACAATTTCCTCTCCCTTGACAAGCATTTTCCAGGCCCCTACCATCAGAAGACTACATTGAGGAGAGACCTGATGTTGAAGGAGAAGAGGCTGAAGGCTCACCTGGTTCCCAAGGAGGATGTGAGAGAAGAGGATGAGGGAGCAGAGAGCTGTGCTGCCTTTTATAGCAGTGCTGCAGTGCCTCAGGCCCAGAGGCAGCTTTGTGGAAGGAAGAATCCTCTGAGCAGCTCATGACAAATGCAAACCATCCCAGCTGATGGCACAGGCTGTGTCCTGGCTTCCTGCTTTGCTGCTTTTTCATTTCCTGACTTCTGTCACATTTCTGTTCCCATTGGAAGTCTGTTGTCAGTGTCAGGATGAGAACTCCAAAGATTTCTGGGGCAGACATGGGGCAATGCAGGCAGAAGACTCATCTCAGGTACTAGTGGCATCCCATGCATGTAGGTGATGTGCACCTGGGTCATTCCTGAGGGCTTGTTTGTGGCCAAGTTGTCAGGATACCATTGTTGTGCTTCTCATCCAGCTGCCATGCAGGCACATGGGTGTCATCCTGTACTTGTGTAACCTGCACTGTGAAGGCATCTGAAGATGAAGGCTACTCTTGTCTATTTTTCTGACGTTTTGCTTTATGACTTTCTGACTTCGACCAGTGTTGGCAGCATTCGACATTGTCACCCACTTTGTCCACGTAAGGTATGATTCTCTCAAGTCACACCGCCATTGGTGGAGACAAGGGGCTCTGGGGCTCTTGTCCACATTCAGAAGATATTTCTGCACTTTCTAGTTGCTGTTAGATGACAATGACACTCAGTGTCCCTGACAGTGTGCAGTGATGGATTTGCTGTTGGTGGTTGTTCTGTCACCATCTGTGCATATCCTCAAAGAAACATGGCTTACATGTTGCCAAAACCCATGTTGCTGGAGAGGAAAAGGACCTGGGAGTCTGGGGTGATGAAAAGCTCAATGTGAGCCGACAGTGTGTGCATGCAGCTCAGACAGCCAACTTGACAGGGGATTCTCTCCCTTTACTCTGCTCTCCTCACAGCCCACCTGGAACACTGTGTACAGTTTTGGAGATCCAAAGACAAGCAGCACATGGAACTGTTGGAGCAAGTCCAGAGGAGGGCCACAAAGATGCTTAGACGGCTGCAGAAGGTCTGCTATGAGGACAGGCTGAGAGAGTTGGGGCTCTGCAGCCTGGAGAAGAGAAGGCTTCCAGGAGACCTTGGAGTGGCCTTCCAGTATCTGAAAGGGGCCTACAGGAAGGCTGAGAAGGGACTATTGACAAGGTCTTGTAATAATAGGATGAGGAGGAATGGGTTTGAAGTGGCAGAGGGGAGATTGAAACTGGATGTTAGGAGGAAGCTCTTTACAGTGAGCTTACAGTGGTGAGACACTGGCACAGGCAGCCCAGGAAGGTTGGGTCTGCTCCCTCCCTGGAGGTGTTCAAGGCCAGGCAGGATGAGGCATTGAGCGACCTGTTCTAGTGGGAGGTGTCCCTGCCTATGGCACAGGGGGGTTGTAACCGGATGAGCTTTGAGGTCCCCTCCAACCTAAACCACTCTAAGAATCTGTGATTCTATGAATACTGTTTGGACCACAGTCTCTGATAGATATTGTCAAAGTGCTGCAGACCGCTGGAACTTTCCAGAGCAGGTGTTTCTTGAGGCAGTAAACTCAGCAAGAATTGACTCTTTCAGACTCAAATACAGTGGAAATCTCCACGTGGGGAAGAGTCCAAAAGATGAAAAAATATTTCCTAGTGCACTGGACATCTCTTGTGACACTTTCTCAGCTCTTCTCACTTCAGCCTGAGCACAGGTGGAGAAGCTGGTGAAAATCCTTCTTACAGTAGTAAGATTTTAATTTAGGTGATTGTGTAGGCTGAATATAACAATGTGGGAAGCTCAGGTTGACTCCTCATGGGTCTGCAAAGTGGAATTGTTCATTGGACATTGGTGTTCTCAGCCTGGCAGGTTCAGGAGCACATAGCTGGTCACATCAGCCTTCACTAAGCTGTTTGGAGAGCTCCTCTGTGCTTAAGGACAGGCTTCAGCCAAGAAGGGCATGTGCTGTGGGGTGTTTTACTCATAGCTGAGGAGAGAAGTGGAGAAGAGTGTGGCAGGATCAAGAACCTTGACTATAACCTGGTGGGGATTGCCTCCCCTGCTCTGCCTGTGCTGAGGCAAGAGCTGTCTCGTGCCTCCACGGGGGCTGCTTGTTTCTTTGTGCCCTTCCTTTGCACTTCTCCACACACTTTTCCTGCACCCTCTTTTGCCTTCTCCTGAGTTCAAGTAACTGGAACTCCTTAGCAAAGGAGATCTCACATGTCAGCAGAGGACCATCTTAGCATAATGATCTGGGTGGGCATTAGGAAATGCACAAAGAAACTTCTCCTGGGCCAGCACAGGTGACCAATTGTTTCTTTGAGGGCTGCTTTTTCCTTGTTAATATTTTCTGTGAAATTCCCAACTCGTCTCTGGGAAGCTGATCTGGCTGTTGTTAGAAACCTGGCACCTGGCCCTGCATCACAGAGATAAAGACAGATACCTTCACTCAGGGAGTTGATTGGAGTCTGGCACCCTGGGTGAAGAACCCCAATTTAGGCACAAAAACAACAGCTGAAGTTCAACCAGGGAACACTCACCTTCCTTTTGAGAAGTTTTGATGTCTCCTCTAATGTCAACAGGAAAGTGAGCAATAAATACAGGAGACCTTACCACTCCAGCTTGAACTGGAATGGTGTTGTGGGACCTGCCCCAGCTCCTGTGCAGACAGTAATGCTGCAGCTCCTCTGGCTGTAGCTCAGGCAAGCAGAGCTCTCTGCAAGCTGCTGACAATGAAGCTGGGGCATGAGGCTGTCAGATGTTCATCACAATCAGGATCAGTCACAGCTGCCCACTGAGTCTCACCAGCACAATCTTGGTGCCTTTTTCTGCAGAGGGAGTGCTTTCAAAATTGGGTTAATGTCAGGGTCTTGTCTTCCCATTTCCTGTAGCTTCAGAAAGTGCAGCTGACCTCAGAGGAACCTCTCATGACTCTTTTGCCCATACTGAGGCATTCCTGAACTGGAAATGCCAAGACCTTTCTACCCAGTGCTCAGAAGTTGCCTTCACTGGGGTGTGGGCCTGGCACAAACCTGGAAATGAAAAGGCAGCAGTGCAGGAAATGAAAGCACAGCCATGTCCTTAGCTGTGAGGGTTTGCATTCAAGATGAACTTGCCCAGAAATTGTTACCTTTGCCAAGGTGCCTCTGGTCCTGAGGCAGTGCAGGGAAGGTATAAAAGGCAGCCCAGGTCCTGATCTCTCATCCACTTCTGCTGCCTCTTTCTCCTTGGGAACCAGGTGAGTCTGAAGCCTCTTCTCCTCCTCTGATCCATCCACTCAAAGGACCTCTCAGCTGATGCTATTTTCTCCTCTTTTGGGGCCTGGAATGCTTGTCATGATAAAGGAAAACATGGAGAAATTCAGTTTATACAGTGGTTGGTTTGTCACTGTGTTGGATTTTGGTTGATGAACAAGGAGAGATGTTCCTTGGATCAGGCCACTCCTTGAAGGGTCTTGCCTGGATGAGGCATTGAAAATCATCCAGCTCCTGGTAGTCTCCAGCTTCACAGACATTCTTGAACTTGGCTCGTTTGTGACAGTTACTGGATTACTCCTCACCCATGGTTGTGCTCTGCTGAATCTCCTCTTTCCTAGGTGGACCTCCAGCCCCAAGACATGTCCTGCTGCAAGCCCTGCCAGCCCTGCTGCCAGCCCTGTGGCCCAACCCCACTGGGCAGCAGCTGCAATCAGCCCTGCTGCAGGCAGTGCCAGAGCTCCACTGTTGTCATTGAGCCTCCTACTGTGGTGGTGACTCTGCCTGGACCCATCCTCAGCTCCTTCCCTCAGAACACTGCCGTGGGCTCCTCCACCTCTGCTGCTGTTGGCAGCATCCTCAGCAACCAGGGAGTGCCCATCAACTCTGGGGGCTTTGACCTCTCCTGCATCACGAACCGCTACTGCTGCAGGCCTTGCTAGAGCTGCTGGCAACTGCATGATTAAAAACCATCAAACAACCTGGAATGCTACTGCTTCACAACAGATCAAACCTGGGGGCTTTGCTTTAGAGCAGCTGGTCATCTCTGGCCTGTCCTGCGAGGGCAGCCTGAAAGGTCTGTCACTCTGACAACATGGCCAAAGTCACCTTTCTTGTCTTCCTCTCAGCTGTGCTCTCCTCTTTCCTTCTTTGCATTGTGCTCCTCATAAGCTGCTGTTAAGGACTGCAGAAACCACCCTCTAGCAACCCTCCAACTTGTCTCCTTTTGCCAGGCAGGTCTACAGATTCCCTGTAGGAACTTTGCCACAGGAAAAGGGAATTATATTCTTGGCTGCTTCTATTGTTTTTCTTGCTGGGCACCTCTACTTGAAGTGACCTCATTTCTGTCTGCAGACTCATTAAAAAACTGCTGCAAACTTTTCTGTGTCCTTGAGGTAGTCCTTCCCTCTGCAAGCTGACTGCTGAGGGTGATGCTCAATTACCAAACCAGACTCAGATCAGTTGTTACTCCGCCAGGACTGCACTGGTTATGAAGAGTTGTTGGTACATTGGTGTATGTGATTGCCATGTTCATTGTTTCATCCTTCACTGGTGCAGAAAGGTTTCTCTCCAGTGCCCTACTGGGCAAGAAGCATAATTACTGCCATTGATCTCTTAACATTTTAAATTAATGTTTGCCTTTCTGATGTTTGCTTAACAGGCAATTTCAATTGCCTGTTCCCTGTGTAAATAACCACAACTCTGCATTCTTACCTTGCAAATAAATTTTCTGGCAGACTTAATATTAACAAATAGTGTTACATATTTTAGTTAATATTTTCACCTGGTTACTAATATTAACAATTGTTGCTGCCAGTAATCTGACAAATGCAACGACACACTTTGGATAGAAGCAGGTGCTCTTTATTCCAGGCCAGTGCAAGCATAAGGCCTGTGCAGGACAGAGGACTAAAAGCAAAAGACCAGAAATTCCCCTGTCACCCCTGCAATGACTCATTTATCCCATCATACAAACAACGCATTAGCATAATCCAGGCAAGTACAGCCCAGTCTTTAACACCCGTCATTGCAGGGTAGAAATCTGTCCTTGGTTCACGTGGCTGAAGAGAAAACAATCTCTCTGGCTCTCATAACATGGCAGCTGCCTCCCACAAGAGTAAGAGATAGGGAAACATCTGGTTAGAGAATAACAGGTTATCATGAATATTAATGAATGGGACTGTGCTTATTGTATTGGTTTACCCCCAGCTACCCTGGGCTAAAAGCCCAAAAGAAAACTCAAAGCGGTTTGGAAGTAAGAATGGGGAATAATGCCTTTAAATGATGAAATACAGGGAGAAAAGGGGTTTCTGCTTCTCACAGGAAGCAGGGGGAAGGGATACAGAAAAACCCGGGAGGAGGAGGGGGTAAGGGAGAAGGGATACCACCGCGGCAGGGTTTTAGTCCGAAAAGCAAAGTCGCGGTCCTGTAGTTGGTGGTGCTGAATAACAGAAGCAGGTTGCAAAGCACAGCTGAGCAGTTCTCGGTCTCCACATNAACAAGGCAGGGGGTCCCAGGTGGCTTAACCCTTTACAATCCACTCCTGGTTGGATCACTACCATCT
>VWZI01000120.1:13382-24559 GCA_013396835.1 Psilopogon haemacephalus
TAAGTCCATTTATTGAGCTTTTGGGCTCTGGAGAGCTAAACCAATACAATGATATAAACATGACAGGCTAAGTGACTGTAGTGGTTTTGCAGTTACCTGCCCCCCCACCTTTGATGTAAACCCCAGCTAGGACTCAGAACACTGGAAGTTGATAAATGAAGTTTTATATTTACAGCTTTGCACAATATACAAGCAGATATTTACAAGATATAGCAGGTATTTACAGATATATACATTGAAAAGGTAATACAGAAACACCTCCCAGAGATCAAAATCCCCAAGAGGGGTAACAAACCACCCCTACCACCTTTCCTGCCTTCCCCGATCTTATCTCACCACCTGTTGATGCTGCAGATAAGCTGAGGTAGATCGGCCAGGGGGGTTAGCAGGATGAAAGAAGTTAGTAGAAGTACTAAGAATTAGCTACCAAGGCAGAGAGACAAAGGAACCATGCAAGAGAAGCAGCCTCAGCCAGAGAGGTCTGAAACCGTCTGCCCTATCTATATTTTGGTTATAACTTTTAAAACAAATTTTTTTTTTCTTTCTCAGTAAAGCTCTGGTTGAAGTGCCATCCTGTGTTTTCCTCTCTCAGCCAATAGTCTAATTTCTCTCTCAAATTCTCCAATTATTTCAAACCAGCACACATAGTTAGTCTTCCTTCACTTTCAGAGTACGAACAAGACTGCCATTTACTATGACAGCCTCTTATGGCATGACGTATCACATAATAACATTAGATGGCACACAAAGAACAGCAGGAGTAAATTTTAATTAAAAGAGATTGGTGAAGCAGTGCAGTAGTGAAACTACTGCAGTAGTGCAGTAGTTTCTGCATCTCAGAAACTAAATCTCCCTCAGTGCTCTTGATGTAAGTCTTCCAGAGTGCCATAGCAATGCTCTCTCTTGTGGTTAGGACATTAGGACGTTAACCTTAAGCATTTCAAGAGATTTGTTTTGAGGCCCTTCTGACTAATTTATTTAGCAAACTTCTGGACTATTTCCCGTTAAAAAGGCAGTGCAATTTTCCAGAACTGGTGAATTTAAAAACAACAAAAAAAAAAAGTATATATTGACAAAATGCCTTTTTTGTTTGTTTGGGGTTTTTTAATCATTTTTGGACAGCTTTTTTTAATTTTGGAAGTTTTGTTTGTTTGGGTTTTGTTTGTTTGTTTTCAGTGTATTTGTTTGGTTTGCAGTTTTTTGCTGGTTTTGTTTTTTTTCTTTTATTGTTGGTGGGTGTTTTGTTTGTGGGGGCTTTTTTGTTTATTTGGTTTTGGGTGGTTTGGTTTGGGTTTGGTTTTTTTGGTGGTGGTGGTGGCTTTTGGTTTTTTGTTCTTCAATACCAAGCCCAAACTCATGAGGTCAAGTCACAGTAAAACCAGCCAATTATGTGCAAACGGAGTATATTTTTTTCTTCTTATTTCCTGGAAGAGTTCTATATTTTCTTCTCCAGTAAAAATATCTGAGGGGTGGGTGTCAAGTGACTGGGGCCAACCTCTTTTTGCCAGTCAACAGCAATGTTGACAGTCAGGGAGTTCCCCCCTCACCTCCTCTCTTCTCCCCACCCCTCCGTTTGAATTCACCCAGACGAGACTCAGCCAGCTGGAAGTTAATGAATGAAGCTTTATATTCACAGCTCTGCACAATATACAAGCAGATATTTACAACATATTACAAACATTTACAGCTATATACAAGTTAAAAGTAATACAGAAACACAATACTCCTCCCAGAAATCAGAGTCCCCACACACTTCCACCTTCCCCCCACCCTCTAACCTTATCCCAGAATCTACCTTACATGCAAGGTAAAAAGGGAAGATCAGGCAGGAGGCTTAGAAGCAGAATTGATTAGTTGGGTTACACAGATCCAGCTAGAAGCCAAGGAGATGGAGGGACCAACAGCCAGAGCTCAGACCAGAGCAACTCTGTCTTATCTATGTGCCCTTGCTTTAGTGTATCTCAGTAAATCTTTGAGTGAAGTAGTCAACACCATTGCTTTTTTCTTTTCAGAGCCTATAATCTAATTTCTCTTATTAAAATATTCCAATTAGGCTCAAACCAGCACAAGCAGTAAGACAAGGAGCAAAAGCTACAAACTGGAACAGAAAGGGTTTCAGCTCAACAAGAGGATAAATTTCTTTCTAGTGAGGGTGTTGGAACCCTGGAACAGGCTGCCCAGAGAGGTTGTGGAGTCTCCTTCTCTGGAGACTTTTCAAACCCACCTGGATGCATTCCTGTGTGAACTCCCCCAGGGGATCCTGCCTTGGCAGGGGTGTTGGACTCGATGATCTCTGGAGGTCCCTTCCAACCTCTAAAGCTCTGTGATGCTACCTAACAAAGAAACAAAACCATCAGATGAGTAAAAGATGAAACATCACCTTTGGTGATTCACTCTAGCTCAATAGCAATCGTGTTCAAGACAAAATAAAAGGAAGTATTTTCTCAGCCTAGCTTTCTGGATGTTGACTTTGCAGCAACAAAAGCACATCGCTCAGGATAGGCCTGTGTCAAAGCAGAAGGAATAATAGCATTACCTATTTTATAGCATTCCTGAAATTGAAAGTAATGTGCATTATTCAGGGACTGTTTACCCTCCGCTGAAATGCAGCCACTTCAGGGACATAATATGTAATTGCAATCTCCCTCGGTACAATAGCAGGCCTTCAAAAGTAAAAGTGCTTTCAATGGAACAAAATGCAAACGGTGAAAGATATTACAGTGGAGACAATGAACGTTCAGTTATTATCTTTCTATTATAGTTTTGTTTGGTTTGCTTGTTTGTTGTGTATTTTTTTAACAGATAGCTTGTTTTACCACAAGCAGAGTGGGATATTTTCTCAAAATCAAATGTAATGTGCAGTTGTATAGATCTGGGGGAAAACAACTTGTGCAATATATATATATATATAATCAAATGTTGCTTCTATTTTGCACTTTTGCCTGATTCCATCCTGCCAAATGTGGACACCTACCGAGCTACAGGAGACAGGTGGCCTTTAGAAATTATCTTTTTTAAGGCATAGAAGACGGCATCAGAATCCAGTGTCAGATTTTATCACCTTTACACTAAAATACTTCGTCGGTCAAAGCTTTCTTTTTGTAGTTGTGTCTTTCTCTATACTCAGCATTGCATTTTGTGGCTGAGAGCGAGTGCATCAGGTGAGAATGATTCTTAATCATAGAATCATAGAATGGTTTATGTTGGAAGAGACCTCAAAGATCATCCACTTTCAAGCCCCCTGTTCCATAGGCAGGGACACCTCCCACTAGATCAGGTCANTCCCCTCTGCCAAATTGAACCCATTCTGCCTCGTCCTGTCATTACAAGACTTTGTGAACAGTCCCTCCCCAGCCCTCCTGTAGGCCCCCTTCAGACACTGGAAGGTTGCTATAAGGTCTCCTGGAAGCCTTCTCTTCTCCAGGCTGAAAAGCCCCAACTCCCTCAGCCTGTCCTCATAGCAGAGATGCTCCAGCCCTCTGATCATCTTCGTGGCCCTCCTCTGGACTCTCTCCAGCAGTTCCATGTCCTTCTTGTGCTGGGGGCTCCAGAACTGCACACAATACTCCAGGTGGGGTCTGGCAAGAGCAGAGTAAAGGGGGAGGGCACCTTGCCCTGCTGTCCACAGCTTCTCTTGCTGCAGCCCAGTACACAGTTTCTGTCTGGGCAGCATATGCACACTGTTGGCTCATGCTGAGCTTCTCAGCCACAAAGCTTGCAATTAATCCAAGAGGAGTAGCCCCCTCCCCTACTTTTCCTCAGGCTGTGTGCACTGCTTCTGATGCACTTCCAATCTCTGTAGCCAGCGCACATTTTTAGCCACACTGTTGGAAACAGCTAGGGACACAGACTCTTGTCACAGGATAATTCAAACTATTTCTGAGCAGTGTCCTTCTTGGAAGCCATCATGCTGCTAAGGTGCAGAAACTGATGGCATGACAACATTCAGTTGCTTTTTCTTTTTCTTTTTATTTTTTTTTTGGATCACTGAAATGGAATGTGCATTTCTTTACACTTGGTGACACGAACATTTGTTATGAAAACCACGAAAAAATTAACCCCTCTATTCTAAACCTGTGTAAATAATATAGAAGCTGTTTTGGTTTAGCTTAGCCCTAAGGCTCAATAAATAGACTTAATCTGATTTGGAAGTAAAAAACAAACAAACAAACAAAACAATAAATAAGAGATGTTTTAGGTAAGGGGAATTACAAAAGATATGGGGAAGGGAAACAAAACAGAAAATACAAACAGTAGATGAAAATGAATGGAGTTGGATACAGATGGTGAAGCTATATTGATAGGGGATGGATGTAAAATGATGGTGGAGGCAGAATGAGGAAAGAAGTTACAGAGGTCCTTGCTCTCCCCACATTTTTGCTGGAGAGCACATGGTATTGGCAGGAACAGCAGGAAAGCAGGATGCATCTGGCTGGTGAAGGAGCAAGAGGAGGAGAGGGAGAAAGAAGAAGTTCATCTCCCCTTTATAAAGGGTCTCAGCAGGAAGGGGGAGGGGCTAGACATGACACCTGGGGCGCAGGTCAGACCACCCTGAGGGAGGAGTCAGGACCACCTGGAGTCATGTTTGGCCTTGCTCCCAAGAGGTGTTAACCCATTACTGAAGTTAAATAAGTTCTTGGGGTTTGTGAACTTTACAGCAGTTCAGTGTCTAAATGGAGACCAGTGACAAGTGGCACCCCTCAGGTACTAGTACTACTGGTACCAGTGTTTAACACCTTTCTCAGCAATGTGGGCAATGGATTGAGTCAACTCTCAACAAATCTGTGGATGACACCAAACTATGTCATCCAATTGGCACGCTGGAGGAGTGGGATACCATCTAGAGGGACTTGAACAGGCTTGAGAGGTGGATGAGCCCAAGCTAACCTCGTAAAGTTCAGTAAGACCAAGTGCAAGGTCCTACACCTGGGTTGGGGCAATTCCAAGCACAGATACAGGCTGGGCAAGGAATGGCTCAAGATCAGTCTTGATAAGAAGGATTTGGGGGTGTCAGCTGAGCTGGCAATGTGCACTTGCAGCCGAGAAGGCCAACCATGTCCCGGGCTGAATCAGAAGTGGAACCAACAGGATGTGGGAGGTGATTCTGCCCCTCAACTCTGCACTCACGAGACCCCACCTGGAGTACTGTGTGCAGTTCTGGTGCCTCCAGAATAAGAAGGATATCAGGTTGATGGAGTAGGTCCAGAGGTAGGCCATGAAGGTGACCAGGGGGTGGACAGGCTGCAAGAGCTGGGGCTGTTCAGCCTGGAGAAGAGAAGGCTCCAGCGAGGCCTTATAGCAGCCTTCCAGTACCTGAAGTGGGCCTACAAGAAAACTGGAAGGAAAAAAAAACAATTTTTAAAATGGTTTGTAGTGATAGAACAAGAGGTAGTGGATTTGAGCTTGGAAAGGACAGCTCTAGACTAGCTGCTAGAAAAAAAAATTATGTTCAAGATATTGAGACTCTGGAACAGATTCCCCAGGGAGGTCATGGATGCCTCCCTCCTTTGAGGCCAGGTTGGACAGGGTCTTGTGCAAGGTGGAAGGCATCCCTGCCAATGGCAAGAAGGTTCAAACTAGATGATCTGTTCTAGTGGGAGGTGTCCGTGCCTATGGCACAGGGGGGTTGGAACTGGAAGATCTTTGAGGTCCCTCCCAACTCATTCTATGGTTCTATGATCTTTAAGATCCCTTCCAACCCAAACCATTCTATGAATCTGTTATGAAACGCTGAGGTGGTATTTTACTGATTCCGTAGCTAAATTGTGGAGGGGTGATAATCTCTGGAACAGATTGCCCAGGGAGGTCATAGATGCCCCCCTCCTTGGAGGTCAGGTTGGACAGGGCCTTGTGCAAGGTGGAAGGTATCCCTGCCAATGGCAAGAGGGTTCAAACTAGATGATCTGTTCTAGTGGGAGGTGTCCCTGCCTATGGCATAAGGGGGTTGGAACTGGAAGATCTTTAAGGTCCCTTCCAACCCAAACCATTCAACGAAACTGTTATGAAACGCTGAGGTGGTATTTTACTGATTCCATAGCTAAATTGAGGAGTGGTGATAAGCCTGACATAAACAGTGTGACAGGTCATCAGGCTGTTAAATTAAATAAGCAAGCAGTGCAAGCCAGGCCTGTAAAACACCCAATGTGCCCAATGCCCACCTGACAATGCACATTCATCCATTGCGTTCCTCCGCCTGCATGCACAGCGGAGCAGACAGAAAAACAGAGCTAAGCTAAGCTTAAGCAATGTCTCTTACATAATTCATGTAGTTTATGTATGGATCTTGAAGTTCTCTACTGATTTAGCATGATAAATCTCACCGCCTTGGCAAACCTGGAATTTTTTTGTTTGTTTGTTTGTTTATATGGAAGCACAGAATGGTTTAGTGTCGGGAGGAGCACCCCGTGAGCAAATGACCAATCAATATGACTGATGCAATTGCCCCGTTTAGTCGCGATTCTACAGCTCTTTTATAGCCAGCAAGCGGGGGGCGTCTGCGAATACTACAAAGTAATTGGCACAGGGGATCGTATGTGGAAGACAATCATTGGCTACATAATAACAACAATGACCTCATAGTTATCGAGAAAGTTCTGGATAACTTTTTCAGAAGCAGGAACTGTCCCAGTCTGTATCTCTGTTTCCCTTCCATCCTTTCCGGCTGCACTTTCACTTCACAGGTGTTCCGCTGTGCCTTTCTTTCACACATCTGCCTGGCAGTGGGTTGTTCACCACTACCAGGCTATTTCTTCTCAGAAATCTCTCCACAGTTTAGGTTGGAAGAGACTTCAAAGGTCATCCAGTCCCAAGTCCCAGCCATAGGCAGGGACACCTCCCACTAGAACAGGTTGCTTCCCAGGTGACCTTCTTGTGGCCTTCCAGGATCTGAAGGGGGCCTACAGAAAAGCTGGGCAGGGACATTTTAGGCTATCAGGGAGTGACAAGACTAGGGGGAATGGAGCAAAGCTGGAGGTGGGGAGGTTCAGGTTGGATGTGAGGAGGAAGTTGTTGAGCATGAGAGTGGTGAGAGCCTGGAATGGGTTGCCCAAGGAGGTGTTTGGGGCCACATCCCTGGAGGTGTTTGCAGCCAGGCTGGATGAGGTTGTGTCCAGCCTAATCTAGGGTAGGATGTCCCTGGGCATGGCAAGGGGGATTGGAACTACATGATGCTTGTGGTCCCTTCCAACCCTGACTGATTGTATGATTCTAAGGCCTCGTCCAACCTGGCCTTGAACACATCCAGGAAGCAGAGACAACCTCCCTGGGCCACCTCTTCCAGTGTTTCACCACCCTCACTCCAAAGAAGCTCCTTCTAACATCCTGTTTAAATCTCCCTTCTGACAGTTTAAACCCATTCCTCTTTAACCTGTCATCACAAGACCTTGTCAATAGTTCCTCCTCAGTCTTCCTGTAGGCCCCTTTCAGATATTGGAAGGCTACTATAAGGTCTCCTCAAAGCCTTCTCTTCTCCAGGCTGCAGAGCCCCAACTCTCACAGCCTGTCTTCATAGCAGAGCTGCTGCAGCCTTCTGAGCATCTTAGTGGCCTCCTCTGGACTCGCTCCAACAGTTCCATGTCCTTCTTGTGTTGGAGGCTCCAGAACTGCACACAGTAATGCAGGCTGGGTCTGATGACAGCAGAGTAAAGGAGGAGAATCTCCTCCCTTGCCCTGCTGCCCACAGCTGCTCTTGCTGCAGCCCAGCACACAGTTGCTGTCTGGGCTGCACTCACACTGCAGCCTCATCTTGAGCTTTTCGCTACCCCAGACCCCCAGGTCCTTTTCCTCCAGGCTGCTCTCAGACATTTCCTACCCAGCCTGGAGCTGTGCTTGGGATTGTGCCGACCCAGATGCAAGACCTAACCCTTGGCCTTGTTGAATGTCATGAGGTTGGCCTGGTCCCACCTCTCCAGCCTGTCCAGGTCCCTCTGGATGTCATCCCTGAAGGCATTGTGTTTCAGAGGCGAGCACTTGGGCTTACACACCAGGCAAGAAGGCATTTAACATAGCCAAAAGTGACATAACGGCCACATTTAACACAAAGCAAGGCTGATATGAGTTAGCACTTTAGCAGGCTGAAGGTCCTTCTCATAGAATGGGTAGGATCTGTACTACAAAGACATAGTAAATAATTCTGTCCATGAACTACTGTGCTGGTTGGAGGTTAACTGGAATATTGTCATGGAAGGCTTATAGGCCTATTAGATGTCCTGGCTTGCCCCACCCTTCTGCTGATGGGAAAAGCAAGGGCAGGAGGAAAACAAAGTCTTGGGCCATTATGCTCCCTCCCAAAGTGAAAAACAGGCACCCACAGATGCTTAGGTACTTGTTAGTGTCTTGCCCAAATAAGGGCCCTGGGTTCACCTAATATAGTCTGTTGGGCAAAAGCCATTCTACTTGGTGAATCTCTGTGGCCAAAGGAGCCATTACACTCGGACAAATAATATCAATGCAGCTAAGTTGCAAGCCCTTGTGCTGCCTCTGCCTCACTGCTCTGCCTCAGTGTGTGCTGCTCTGCTCTACATTCTGCTCTGCTCTGCTCTGACAACCTGCTCTGCCTCACTTCTGGAACATGTCCAGAGAAGGTCCACGAGGATGATCAGAGGGCTGGAGCACCTCTCCTATGAGGACAGACTGAGAGAGTTGGGGCTGTTCAGTCTGGAGAAGAGAAGGCTCTGAGGAGACCTCATTGTGGCCTTCTAGTATCTGAAGGGTGCCTCCAAGGAAGCTGATGAGGGACTTTTTAGGATGTCAGGTAGTGATAGGACTGGGAAAAAGGAGCAAAAGTAGAACTGAGTAGATTACATTGGATATTAGGAAAATGTTCTTCACCATGAGTGTGGTGAAACACCAGAACAGGTTGCCCAGGGAGGTAGTGGAAGCCTCATCCCTGGAGGTGTTTAAAGCCAGGCTGGATGTGGCTCTGAGCTACCTGATCTAGTGTGAGGTGTCCCTGCCCATGATTTGGAACTAGATGACCCTTGAGGTCCCTTCCAGCCCCGACAATTCTTAGATTTTATCTATTTCAGAATTTCTTTACAGCATGTGGTGGGTATTTACTTTTTCCCTGCAGCTGCTGCTGCCATTCCAGAAGAATGGATAGCACCCATGCTGCCAAAACAAAAAAAAATTAGCTGGGTGAGTGAAAATAACACACAATGATTCCAGTCACAATATTTATGCACCGGTGAGCTGCTAATTTATGACCTGGAATTCAACTCTTCAAGCTCCAAACTTTCTAAAACCCAGGAAAATGCTTAGAATTACTATTTAAGAATGGCTTATTATCTGTTTTGTGCTGGTTTGAACTAATTGGAGGATTTTAATGTGAAATTAGGTTATGGGCTGAGAAAGGAATAATGTGAAATTAGGTTATAGGCTGAGAAAGGAAAACATTGGTGGTGGTGTCTACTCCACTCAAAGGTATACTGAAAATATGTAAGAGTTAGAACCATAACATAGATAAGACAGAGATGTTTGAGCCCTTGGGGCTGTTGCATCTCTCTCTCTCTCTCCCTGCCTTCTAGCTGGATCTGTGTAACTCTACTAATGAGTTTCCTACTTTTTAACCCCCCTGGCCAATCTTCCTCGCTTACCTGGCACGTAAGACAGATAAGTGGGATGAGATTGGGTAGTGGGAAGAAGGTAGTAGGGTGGTTGGGAACCCCTCTTAGGGACTCTGATCTCTGGGAGGGCTGTGGTGTTTCTGTATTATAGAATCATATAATAGAATCATAGAATCATTCAGGGTTGGAAGGCACCACAAGGATCATCTACTTCCAACCTCCCTGCCACGCCCAGGGACACCCTACCCTAAATCAGGCTGCCCACAGCCTCTGCCAGCCTGGCCTTAAACATTTCCAGGGATGTGGCCCCAACCACTTCCCTGGGCAACCCATTCCAGGCTCTCATCACTCTCATAGTGAAGAGCTTCCCCCTCACGTCCAGTCTGAATCTATTTACCTCCAGCTTTTTACTGTATATATCTCTAAATATCCTTAGTGTCGCGAGATATCGCTTTAATTGGTGTCGATCCCCGCGGAGGGGGGGGGTCCTGAAGCCCCTCGGGTTCTTTGGGTACACGGCTGGCAGGAAAACAAATGCACGATTTGATCAAAACGCCAGATAAACAGTTTAACAGTCAGAATTCAGGGAACAGAGAGTATACAAACAGAATAGACCCCAGCTGTGCCTACAAACCCGTGGGGGTGCAAGGGGNGAAGAAGGAAAAGGACCGACTTAGCCCGGATAGGGAGAGAAGGAGAGAGAAGGGGGTTAGCCTTGTTGCTTCTCTCTATAAAGCTGCTATGCCTGTTGCTGCCTCTGCTGCGTGCACGTGGCTGGGGCTCTTCACAGCCATGACGGGGACACGAAGAAGGACGACGAAGAAGAACGAAGAAGAGGAAGAAGAACTCCTAATGGCCTCTGGCCCCTGCCTAAATACCCTAGGGGGCGCATGAAACTGTCCAATAGGTATTCAGCATTCTCTAGCTGACCAATTGGTTCAAAATAGCCCCACGCATACGTGTGGCCCAAGGTTTCCTTGGGTCCTGGGTCCCGGGGCCATGTGGTGTGCCCCCGCCCCTCAACCCCTCCCGGACCTTATACAGGAGGAGGAGGAGAGACTCCAGGGATTGGACCAACTCTAGGGTGTTTATCACACCCATATCAGGACACTTAGTCTATTGTAAATATCTGCCCATATATTGTTCAAAGCTGTAAATATTAAAGCTTCATTTATTAACTTCCAGCCAACTGAGTTCTAGCCTAGGTTATTTCAAAGTGTGGGGGACAAGGGATTGTCCCAACCACCACATTCTTTGTATTTTTGCTCATGAGGATCTCCCCTTGACTGAATTTTAGTCATAATATCAAGTTTAAAAGTTGGTGGTCTCTATTTATTCTTCGAGTAGTGTACCATACACTCAATATAGTTATCCTGCCAAGTATATGAAATATTCTTGTGTTTCATAAACGTGGTAGTGGCATAGTCTCATACCCCACTTTGGTGGAAAGTATAGAAAGAAGAAAAAAACAAAGGCTGAGAGGGGTTCTAATAAACAGTGAAAATAAGACAGAGAAAGATTTTTTTTTTTAATATGAAACTCAGAATAAAATAATTAATGCTGCTTCTGGAAATCTGAAGCTGAAGTCAAACTCTCTATAGTTGAAGCCACTTT
>VWZI01000123.1:0-10738 GCA_013396835.1 Psilopogon haemacephalus
CCATATTGGATCACTGGTGTCCATTTATTTTGTTTCCTTTCCGCAGGTTTTCCCACAACTGATTCATTTAGTGTAAGGCACAGAAGTTCAAAGATGTATTTGTTGAAAAAAGAATAGGAGAAAAGTATTATTTGATATATATTAAATGCTTTGCATCTCTTAGTGTTCCAAAATTTGGGGGGTTGAACTAGATGATCATCCAAGGTGCCTTCCAACCCCTATCATTCTGTGTGTGTGAATTCAAATTTCAGCTAGAATCCTTCTGTAAATACAAAGTGAAAATGTAGGTAAAGAATTAGTACCTACGTGAATTCACTTTCCTATGGTTCTACACCTTCTTTCATCCAACTCTTGACTATATCTGCCCCAAAGAACTGCCACAGTCCTGTACAAGTAAAGTTTCACAGTCTTGTATACCATTAATGTCTAAAACCTAAAGGCAGTCACAGTTCTCTACACTATGCACAGATAATTGTGGCAGTAGTAAATAACCAGAACCTTCTAAGGTCCATAAGTAGATATAATTATTTTCCTAGGTTCATACTCAGTTTTAGAATATTAAACATGCCACAGCTTTACTTGAAATCCACTAGAAATCTTGTACAGAATTTGAAATAATTACTACTTTAAAAGAATACATATTATGATAGAATTTTTCTAGTAAATACTTTGACTGTTTTTAGCAAATATAGGAGATGCATGGTTTGTTCTGCAATAGTAGATCTGGTCATAAGGAAAACCAAACTAAAACTCAAAAAATTATATCAAGACAAACAAAACCACACAGAAATGCCTGTACACACCACTCTTTGTTCAGCTGCTTCCTTCCAGCCTAGAGATGCCTTCATACCAGAGGTCTTACTTGTACTTTGGATATGCAGCACTCACAATAGTGTTGCAGTGCTGAAATCAGTGTGTCCATGGTGAAGTACCAAGTGCTCAGAAGTCATGATCTGCGTGTTTCTGACTTCTTGAAATGAGAGTGTAGTGTGCTGGGGGACAAACAAGTTGCCCAGGGAGGTGGTTGAGGCCCCGTGCCTGGAGATATTCCAGGTGAAGTTGGACAGGGACTGGGACTAAGAACCAAAATCATGGAATCATAGAATAATAGAATGGTTTAAGTTGGAAGAGACCTCAAAGCTCATCCAGTTCCATCCCACTGCCATAGGCAGGGACACCTCCCACTAGATCAGGTGACTCAAGGCCTCATCCAGCCTGGCCTTGAACACCTACAGGGAGGTAGCAGCCACAACCTCCCTGGGCAACTTGTGCCTGATCTAGTGGAGGATGTCCCTGCTGACTGCAAGGGGGTTGGACTGGATGACCTTTGGAGGAGCCTTACAACCAAAACCATTCTGATTCTATGATTCTGTGATTCTAAATGCTAAAATATCTGTCTCTGCTAAAAGAAGCAACATATGTTTAGCCCGATTTGTATAAGTAGTCTTACTCACATGAGACCCTGCTAAACCTGAATAAAATATTGAGACAGCTTTGATAAAACTCTTCAGGGCAATGAATTTTCATACTTTTAGGTTCTACAAAGACTTTGAAAAAGTGAGAAACAAAGCCAGGCAGATAATGGAGATGCCTTCATTTTATTATTATTTATTAAAAAAAAAAAAAAGCTCAACCCACCAGCTAACAAATCAAGCACATTAAAGCAAAATAGTTCAATGAAAAGCAAAATATATTATATGTTTTCTGTTCATATGTTCTTCACTTAGGTATGCTTGAGACTTCATTGTAAATTCCATGAAGAATAAGTAGAATTTTAGTTTTTGCTTTCATTGCTGATGTTCTGGATTTACCTTACACACTTGATGATGTAATATTACGAAAAACTGTCATTGAACTTTGATTTTTAGGTAATCCATGTTCCTGAGCTGCCCAGCTTTCTGAAACTGCAGATTTTCCATTGTTTGTCTGTACACAAATAAAACCTGATGTTTTATCCAAAACAAATTCCCTTTCTTTGATGTTTCTCTACTACTATTTCCCAGATCACTGCATCAGAACCGTCACAGGCACAAGCATTGTTATGGCAAGACCCTCAACTCTCAAAACATGTTATTTGAAGGAGACAAAAGGACTTCAGGCACTAGCATTCTTACTGATGTGCTTTTTGAATTTGTAACAGAAATAGCCATGGGTTTTGCAACTTTTTTTCTTTTTATTTTTTTAATACCCAGAAAGTTCTCTTTTTCAGAGAACTACAGAAGAGTCCATTAGCCCTCAATCTAAATGTTAATGTCACTACTGGCATAAAAATAAATTTTAAATTACCTGTTATATCAGTATTTCTTATCAACAACACCATCTGAGATTGAGACTACAGCCCAGGAAATATGAAGAAGTCAGCCACTACAGGAGAAACTGCTTTAAACTTGCAATAAGTCTAAATTCTACTTTCAACCTTTCTTGCCAGAAATATTGTTGGTTTTTTTCCCCCAAAATTTCCTGGATCTAAGGTATAGAGATTCTGTCTTGGAGGCACTGGGGAAGATAGTGGGGAATATAGCTTGTATATAGCTACAGATCAAAAGGAAAATAGAAAGAAATGTGCTTGGCCTTTTTCAAATAGTATCTAAAATCTAGTAGTGAGCTGCTTTTGCACTCAGAGCTCTGTGCTTCACACAAGAGCTCTGGGTCCACCAGGAGTGCAAAACTTGCATTACTGGCTGGGCTAAAGGAAAGAGGGGATGGGGGCTTCCCTATCTGGTCCTTGTTGCTACGGGGGTTGGTGTTGCAACGGGCAGCAAGGAAAACCCGCGCTTCTGCAGAGGTCACTCCGAGGTCAGAAAGGAAGACAACCCTAGGGGAAACAGGATGCAAGCGCACGGAGGCTCTGCCTTTTGCAATATCTGTTTTGCAAAATTCCTAGTTTATTCATAAGGAGATCATTTTAAAACCCTGTGCCACGATTGTATCAGTGTGTGAGTGTTGATGGAGCACAGACTCCCTCTCACACCCAGCACTGTTTGCCTATTACCCCACAAAATGAAACTAGCATCTTTTTGGGCACAATTGGTGTGGATGGCTCGTTAACATATAATTAGGAATAATTTATAACATGTGTGTGCTTGAAAGGGTGTTTGTGCTTTGTTATTGTCTTTTTGTCATCCTTAAATTCTAAGTTTTAGGGAGCAGACAGAAATAAAATTATTTTACCCTTGAAGGCAGTAAAATGCTCTTGCTGAATTGGAGAGGAATATGGGAAATTGTATTTAAAGATGGATGGGAAAAGGATACGAAATACATGAATCCTTAACTCCTAATACAGGTACAAGATACATGAGAATACCCCCAAAACCTTTCCCCCAACCAGGCTAAACCACCAAACCTCAGTGCTCGTTTTCTTCCCTCCTCCCTCCCCCTGTCTCCCTCCCCCAGCATTGTCTCTTGTTAGGCCCAAACAGGCCTGACTGCTCAGCAAGAAATTCACTGCAGCTTTAAGGGCCACAGTGAGGAGAGTTGAAGGAAGGCAGAGAGAAAAGAAAGAGTTGGCTTTGCTGCCAAAAATAAAGTGATAGCAGGATTATGGGATTGAATAACAAAAACCTTACTTGAGTAAGTTCATGCTAAAAGTTAAGACACCTGTGGCTGCTTTGCTTTCTACCTTTGTGCTGTTCTATACCAGTAATCCTTCCTGATTTCCCCCCTCCTTCCATACTAGTCACAACAATGTGCCCAGACAAGGAGATAACTATAATGATATGCTTCTGCATGTATTTAACGCGTTGTGGATCACTGAGTGACAGCGGTTGAACTGACACTGGATTCCTCTCCAGGTGAATGCAAACTGAGACATGCATTCCTTTGCTATGGGAACAGAGAAGAAAGCATTAGCAATGTCTATGGTAGCATGCCATTTGGCTTCCTTCGATTCCAGCTTTTACTGGAGTTCCAGCATGTCTGGAACAGCTGCACTCATGGGTGGAGTAAGCTCGTTGAGGGCACAGAAGTCAATTGTGAGGGACCAGTCGCCATTAGGTTTGCGTATGGGCCAAATAGGACTGTTCGAAGGTGAATGAGCTTTCTCAATGACAGCCTGACTTTCCAGTTGAATCAGCTGATGAATGGGCAACAAAGAGGCACGGTTAGTTCTGTACTGCCTGTGATGCACAGTTTCAGTAGCAATTGGCAGTTTCATGTCCTCTATATCATGATGTCCCACAACTGCAGAGTCATCTGAAAGTTCAGGTCTGATGGACAATTTCAATTTACTATTCTCAATTTCTACAGATGCTATACTAAAAGACCATTTATGACCCTTAGGATCTTTGAAACAACCTTCTCTCAAAAAGTCAATTCCCAGAATGCAAGGCGCATCTGAACCAGTTACAATAGTATGTTTCTTCCACTCTTCACCAGTTGAACTTAACTCAGCCTGCAACTTATTTAACTCTTGGGATCCACCAGTGATTCCAGAAATAGTTATAGCCTCTGTCCCTTTGCAATTTGATGGCAACAAAGTACACTGAGCACCTGTATCAACTAAAGCCCTGTATTTCCGAACTTTTGAACTGCCAGGCCACCTAATGAATACATTCCAATAGATTCGGTTTTCTCCACTATCCCTTTCATCCTCCTGGCTAGAGGAAGGGCACCCCTAATGCTGAACATGGCATGTAGGGTGTACACAGTGGTTGGTTGTGGAGAGATTTCTGAGAAGAAATAGTCTGGTAATGGTGAACTGCCAGGAAGATGTGTGAAAGAAAAGAACAGCGGAACACCTGTGAAGTGTAAGTGCAGCTGGAACTGGAATGGAAGAGAAACAGAGATGCAGAGTGGGACAGTTCCTGCTTCTCAAAAAGTTACCCAAAAGTTTCTCGATAACTGTGAAGTGATTTGTTTTTGTGCAATAACCAATTATTGTCTTCCACATATGATCCTCTGTGCCAATTANGTGGAGAGATTTCTGAGAAGAAATAGTCTGGTAATGGTGAACTGCCAGGAAGATGTGTGAAAGAAAAGAACAGCGGAACACCTGTGAAGTGTAAGTGCAGCTGGAACTGGAATGGAAGAGAAACAGAGATGCAGAGTGGGACAGTTCCTGCTTCTCAAAAAGTTACCCAAAAGTTTCTCGATAACTGTGAAGTGATTTGTTTTTGTGCAATAACCAATTATTGTCTTCCACATATGATCCTCTGTGCCAATTACCTTGTAGTATCTGCAAACAACCTGCGCTTGCCGGTATAAAAGAGCTGTACAATCGCTAATAAACGGGGCTACTGCATAAATCATGTTGGTTGGACAGTTGCTCACGGGGTCCCTCCCCCGACAGTTGGTGTTGTTGTGAGAGGAATTACAATTATTAGAATAATTGCAATTGCTCTGAGGAGCTGAAGAAGTGACAGCTACTTTTCTGGCATTGTTGCCTCTGTTTTTGCCACTGTGTAGTTCCCTGACTCTCTTTGAAAGGACTGAAGTAGGTTGACTATCCCATTTGTTCATGTTGTCACCAGATTGGTCACGCAGGATTATCCAGAGTGACACATGTGATTGCTATTGTCTAGGTGGAATTTGTCTCCTGGGCTGGAATTGCCTTGCAGGAGGTGGATGTCTGTTCCTGATAGCAGAAACATGCACCCATTCAGATGATGAAGGAATGGTATCCTTTGCCAGATTGAATATGGAGGTTTTAATTTCCTCCTTCAGTTCTTTCATGCTATCTTTAATCTCTGTAGTCATATCCTTTAGCCCTGAGACTAGGGTAGAATGTGACAAGCTGTCCTCAATCTGCCTCAGTTGGTCAGTAATCTCACCAACAGTGAACCTTCCATTATCTCCCTTTGATAGAAACTTGTTAGCCAAGATGTTAGCATCAGATGAAGGAGCAAGTTTAGTAATCTTCTTCATGTGATCTGTCCGAAGAGGAACGTTACCAGGCTCATGTATTGCATGATCTCCATAAAGCACTTCCTTCACAGCAAACTCCTTCAGAATTCCCTGCTCAACTGTGTTCCACTTCCTAGCTACATATGGCAAGTCATCTCGGGAGGTGTATCTCATACCCACAGCCAGCAGAACACGTGCCCACAAGCTAACCACACCAAGATTGGTTGCCAGGTGTTTGTCCGCTCCACTCTCCTTTGCAAGTGGGCCTAGCTGCTTTGCAGACTTGTCTCCTACCTGTAGGGCATTTGCACCAATCTCATGGCATCTCACCATCCATCTTTGAATTGGCTCTCTTGATTCCCTTGAATATTCCTTTCTGACCTCTTTGAGGGGATCATTAGAGCCCTGGATGTCATCCTTCTCCTCTTCTTCTTGCTGGTCTGTTGGTGCATGTCCAAACAAAACTCTCCTAACAGCATTCCTAATCTCCAGAGAGCCATCCTCTGTCCTGGTAACTAATCTTACATTGTCCTCATATTTAGATCTCAGTAAACCACTCAGATCTTTAATACTAAGTTTCTCCTCTTCCTCCTCCTCCTGAACATCAGAGGTACCTGTTCCTAGATCTTCTTTTGACCCATGTTTTGACACAATTTTAGCTTTCGCTTTGGCAGGGGCCAGTTTAACAGAAGATGGAGCTTGTAATGGATTGGAATTTTGGGGAACCTGAGCTGCTGGCACATTAGAATCAGAATCATCTTTTGCATTGGAATTATGCATTGCTGCCTGAGGGATTGAACCACTATCAGTGTCCTGGGTGGCTTGTCCTTGATCTATGTAAACAATTGTGTGATTACTATCTATGTTTTGAGTACATTGTCCAGGCATAGAGCCAGACTCTGATGCTGTTTGTGTTCCAGTCTCTTTGTACATCCTTCTCCTGGCACGATCTACCTGTTTTTTTAAAGTGGTAGCAGAAGTTTACAGACTCAGAGCAGAAATTAAGAATAAATGCATAATTAATAAGAAAACAATGATACACATTAAATATATCACTATGGTCTTTGAATAGAAATTTTGACAAGGGTCAGGAATACTGCTCTTTGGCAAAATCATGTGTACCAATGCTGTAGAGTAGCTCATTTGATTACTAAGATTTTCTGACTTACTAAAAGCATAAAAAATAGCATTTGAATCTATCTCAGTTAAATTTAAGCCCACGTAAGAAAATATATATTCACCAAAGTTCCAAAATATTCTTTCACTCTTTCTCCATGTCAAGTCCCAGAGAAAAACACCAATTTTGGCCACAAGCCATCTATGTAAAAAACACATAGTCACAGAAGGAATGATCAAATACAACAGCCAGGTCAGCTTAATTTTAACTTCCAGGATTAATTAGCAATCAAACAAATGTAATTAAACTTCAAGCCCCACAATGGGCAGCAATTAAAAATTGCTGGTTTAGCAGTTACCTGCCCCTCCCACCCTCTGAAATAATCCAGGCTAGGACTCAGACAGCTGGAAGTTGGTAAATCAAGCTTTACATTTACAGCTATGCACAATATACAAGCAGATATTTGCAATGTATAACAGATATTTACAGACACATACAGTGAAAAGGTAATACGGAAACACCACACCCCTCCCAGAGATTAAAATCCCTAAGAGGGGTAACCAACCACCACTACCACCTTTCTCCTCTTCCCCATACTTATCTCACCATCTGTTGATGCAGCAGATAGGTGGAGGTAGATCAGCTGGAGGGTTAGCAGTAGAAAATAAGTTAGTAGAATTATTGAGAATTAGCTACAAAGGCAGAGACAAAGGACCCATGCAAGAGAGAGCAGCTGCAGCCCCGAGCGGTCTGAAACCATCTCCCTTATCTATATTTGGGTTACAACTCACTCAAATTCTCCAATTAGTTCAAACCAGCACAAAGCATAAAAGAAGGGTCATTGTGATGGATGACTCACTTCTGAAGGGAGTGGAAGGACCAATATGCAGGCTGGAACCATGTCTTTGGGAAGTCTTCTGCTTCTCAGGGATCTGGATTAGTGATCTGACGAGAAAGCTTCCTTTCCTAATGCAGCCATCAGACTACTATCCACTTTCAGGTAGGCAATGAGGAAGTAATTACAAGAATTCCAGGGGCAATAAAGAGAGACTTCCTGGCCTAAGGGACACAAGCAGTGTTCTCCTCTATCCTCCCAGTTGCAGAGTGTGATGAGGGAATAAACAGGAAGAGCCAGGAGATCAATGCCTGGCCCCAAGCCTGGTGTTTCCAGCAGGACTTTTGATTTTTTTGATCGTGAGTTGATTTACAGGACACCAGGCCTGATGGCAATAGATGGGATATGCCATCTCAGAGAGGGAAAAGGATCCTAGTCCAGGAGCCAGCAGGGTTTGTTGAAAGAGCTTTAAACTAGATTTGAAGGGATAAGGGCACAGAACTGGGCTTGTTACAAATAAACCTGGAGGCAGCACACTGATATTTGAAGGATGGTGGGGCAGTGAGGTCTGTAAGTCTGCCATATCAGTGAAGGTATGGAATGGAGACCCATCAGGGTCACTGATGAATTAGCAACTGTCCTGGTATGGGCATAATTTCTGCCCAGAGTTGGTTGACTTCCTGGGGCTCCCTCCCCACTCTGTGGTAAGGTGTTGTCTGTCTATTATGTCTTGCTGACAACTTGTCTAATTTATGTTGTTATGTCTTGCTTATGATTTGTTAGTCCTAATTATTGTATTAGTTTAAGCTAGCCCCTCTGAGCTCAAAAGCTCAATAAATAGACAATTCAATTTGGAAGTAAAAAATAAACTATAAAAAAATAACAATAAATAGAAGGTATTTTAGGCAAGGGGAATTACAGAGGATATGGGGGAGAGACAATAAAGTACAAGATAAAAAAAAAATACAACCCATAGATGGGAGTGGATGGAAGTTGAATCCAAGTGGTGAAGTTGGAAATTGGTGGTAGATGCAGATGGATGCAAGATGATGGTGAAATGCATTTTTTTCCTGTAGTAGTTTATTCTCTTTATATTGTTATATTTAATTTAAACTATAAGAAAATACAATTTCATTTTTCCTGACTTAAAAAAAAAAAATCTGTGTTTTAGTGAGTTTACCGGGGAAGGGGTTTACTTTAACCTGTCACAATGTCTGAAAAGTTTTATTTAAAGTCATCAGTAAAATAGCAAGCTGGCCTATATAGTATCCCCCATTTGGGGATTCCACTGAGTGACAAATGTAATCACATGAACCCCACTGCTCCATAATGAGATTCCAGAAATGCAGAAAGTAGAGAATCTCAGAAGTCCTCTCAGAAGTCCTTTATTATGGTATTGCAGAATCCCCAGCATTACCAAGTAAGTGTCTATAACAGAAGCTCAGATTCCCTGACTTAAGTAGTTCCAGAAGGTCTTAAAAGAAGTAATAGCTAACAGAAGCTCATGCACTAATCTTGCTCTATTGCTTGAGGTAGCTGTTTAAGTACTCTTTCTTATAATTTACACTAATTTATCTAACCAATAGAGTCTAGCCCTAAGAATATTCTCCTATAAGAGACGCCAGCATGTATTGCTCCTTCCAGCATGTACAGGATGTTTTTCTTGGCTCACAAACAAAAACAAGTAGGGAATGATGTGTTCTGCATGCACCCATGGAAATCTTGCTTGCAGAGACACAGCTGCAACAGCCCTATCTGTGTTTGTAATTTCCTAATTATCTAAACTCTGCCTTATTTCATGAATAAAGTAGAGCAAAAATATTGGTCAGATCCAAACAGTATCTCCTAAAAAATCTTTCTGGAATAGAGATGCAGTGGTTCATGCCTTCTGATTCACTTCAAATGCCTGAACACTCATCAGAAAAAATTGAACCTCTTGATTTTTCTTAGTCTTATTTTCAAGTTTCCTAACAATTCCATTGCACTGAAATATAGGTGGTCTTTTTTTAAAATTTTTTTTTGGGGGGGGGGTCTGGGTGAGGGGTTGGGGGGGGGACAATGACACTATTTTGGTTTAATTGAGGTTTTTAAAATTAAATATTGCATAACATTGCTATGGAAAAATGTAAGATAGAAACAAAGTCCAGAAATGCATATGTGATGACTGATGCTCACAGAGCAACAGAATGTTAGGGGCTGGAAGGGACCTCAAAAGAATATCCAGTCCATCCCCCCAACCAGAGCAGGATCTCCTATACCAGGAACAGATCCAGGTAGGTCTTGAATATCTCCAGAGAGGGAGACTCTGCAATCCCCCTGGGCAGCCTGTTTCAGTGTTCTGTCATCTTCACAGGGAAAATAATTCTTCCTCATGTTTCCACAGAACTTTCTATGTCTCAGCTTCCACCCATTACCCCTTGTCTTGTCACTGGGCGTCACTGGGCCTCACTGAGCAAAGCCTGCCTCCATCATCCTGGCACTCACCTTTACATATTTATGAATGAGTTTACCCCTTAGGCTCCTCCTTTCCAAGCTGAAGAGCCCCTTCTCCCTCAGGCTCTCCTCATAAGGAAGATGTTCCACTCCATCATCTTTGTGGCTCTGCACTGGATTCTTCCAAGAAGTTCCCTGAGGACCTTTTTGAACGAAGGTGCCCAGAACTGGACAAAATATTCTAGATGCGGCCTCCTGAGGGCAGAGTAGGAGAATCTCTCTCAACCTACTAAACACAGCCAAGAATGGCATTGGCGCACTTGACCACAATAGCACATTCTCTCCACTGAGAAAGCAAGTATTAGAACTCAGGCAATTAAAACATTAATCTTCATTCAAAACTACTCTGGTTTAATGTTTGTCTTAGCTCTATTTATTTAATTTGCTGATGTCCCGGTATGGGGTGACACATACCCTAGAATTGGTCCAACCTCTGGGCTCTCTCCTCCCCC
>VWZI01000124.1:3800-25860 GCA_013396835.1 Psilopogon haemacephalus
TCCTTTTGGTGACTATATAGTGAAACTCAAATTTATCAATAAAGTAGTAATATTTTAATTCCATTTTCTTACAATTCAGTTGCATCACAGTAATATTTTCCCATCTTGTGAGACAAGTGGCTGATAGAATTCTTAAGCTGGCAATCACTGCTTAATTTAATTAAAAAATAAACTACTTTTACTTTCATTAAAGGTGAAGAAAAAAAACTTGGGCCACATTTTCATCAGCACTTAGAAGAGCCATATATATATATACAATTCCTTTACATCATATGACTTGAAAAGCAATCAAATTTATGTAATTACTTCTGTTTCCCCTTTTTTACTCTTTGAGTGAATGGAAGTGAATATGATAACTTGTGCAGGATGTTTGTAGGTCAAGTTTTCAATATTTTAGAAATTAATTAGTAAGGCTTTGCTCAGAATTTTAGTAACAAATTAGAACATAAACATAGTACTTTCAAAATACAGAGAAGATGCTCTCAACATATTAGTGCATTATACTCTAAATAAATGTATGAATAAAATGAATTATTTGGCCGTGAATAAAGCTACCTGTGACTATTAAGCAGGATTTTTTGAGGCATATATGGAAGAATGCTAAAAAGCAGCCCACTGCCCTTATTAAGCAGCATTGTTTTGCACTGTTTTAGATATATAACTACAGGCAGCATTCTGCCTGATCTTTTAGATTTTCACCTACAGTGCTCAAATATTCTGGAAATTACTTTGCAATGTAAGATGTCACACACACTTTCTCTTCACACTTGAAAACTAGAAAATAACAGAATAAACTATCTGAGTAGCATGCTGCTAGTTTTGCACTTGGACTGCAGGACTCAGGCTTTATCCTGTCAAAAGTGAAAATGACGGACACACAAAAAAATCATTAACTACCTATTTGTAACAACTACTACCTGTAAACATAAACTTTAAGGTGCATGTTGCGTAGTTTCACTTAGAAAATTATGGTTGAAGCAGTTTCTTACACATTATGAGAAAGAACTTCAGCTCTGCATAGTGTCTGTTAACATTAAGTTACAGATTAAGAATAGCTTCAAATGTTAAGTATTATTCTTTCCCTCTTCACTGTTTACTGTTTAAAGAACCTTGAGCTGCTCTTTAATACCTAAATAAACAATTCACCAGCTTCCTCTATTGGCTAGTTGAAGATGAGTATATGTACCTCACAGCAGCATCCCACATACCCCATTCACTTTTTTTTTTATACCAGATGGTATAATCCAGTAACTAATATTTAGGGCCATATGCAGTCATAGTTAAGAAAAATTTTATCAAAACTAGGCAAATGGACTGAATCTCTCAATCTCTCCTGTTTTTCTCATCAATATGAACCACTTTGTGGCCTTATTATCCTCCTAGAAAGCACTGTTTTGGCAAAAGAAAGTTAACCTGTATTTCCTCAGACTTAATGGCCACACCAGAACAAAGAGTAGAGTGGTATTGGCAGACACATTTCAGAAGTGTGAAAGACCAATAACTCATTAGCAACAAATCTTTGCTAACAGTTTTAATGAGTGCTTTAATGGTTTAATGGATGGCACTTTAATAGGATTTCTAGTATATTCATTCTGAAAGCTTGCCTCAATAAATCTGTCATTAGCAAAGAACTGGATTTCTTCCTAGCATAACTGTGTAGTATGGGTGCTTTGTGCAAAAGAAATAAAGATATCTGTAATACTGTTATTATCATCCCATGCTTTGACTAATCTTACAGCTATTGTGTTCTAAATGGTTGGATGCTGAAAAGAAGTCTGTCACTGTGAAAAGACTTGAGCAATATTTACTAGTATAGCACACCATTCATGAAAGCGTTCCTTAACTGTGAATTACCGTAACAAAAATGTGTTTACAGAAGACTTTCAAACAAAATCACTCTACTAATAAACTCTGTACCTGCTCTTTGTGAAGTTTTCCTTTATACTACTTAAGAGGAAAATGTTTCCTGCTGTGAATGTGATGCTTCCAGGTGTATATCCTGGTACTGGGGAAGGAATATCAGAATGCTACCTTTCCTGGTACAAGCTGACATACTCCTGCCTGCCCTGCCACAGTGCTCTACTCAGGTTCATTATGCTAGGCAATCAAGAGTCAGCAGGTTTAAGTCATTGTGTGTGGTTGGGATTGTGAATTATTGCACAGGCTTCATCAGCACAGAATGGCAAGAAAGCCATGTCCTTTAAAGAATTTCCCAGTACTCTAGCTACTCAGACCGAAAGGTATGGGGCCACACAGAAATCTAAGACCAGGTAGGGAAAGAAGGCTGAACAAAAAAAACCCTAACTAATGCCAATGCTAATGAATCCCACACAACTGGAGTAAGTAGTCAGCTATCTATACAAATGAACAATTTTACTCTCTTTTGCCATTGATAGTCACTGCAATGAGAATTTTATATCATAACTTCTAAATCCATAGTAGGATTCCATTGTATTATGCAGGAAACTTGTCAACAGGACAAGATTTACATACATTGCCAAAACCTGAATGCTAGATGTATGAAATTTAATATATGAACATGGAAAGTTGATAATTGGAATTAAGTTTTCTTAATAAGGCAGAATTTTCAACATTGCAATGTGAAAGCTTCCATTTTCAAGAGACATGGGGAAACAAACACACATTTTATTCATGCCTACATCTCCTTTGTAGCTCATATACAAGTTTGTAACCTGATCCTTAAAAAATGTTAAAACACACAGGTGAGGTATTTCCTGTTGACTCTCAGAAGAAAGCAACTCAGTTATTCAAGAGTAGCTAGAAATACAACTATGGCTTTTGTGAAATTCCCCTCGAGAACAAAGATTTTTCCTTTTCAATGTCAGGTTACTAGTCCTATGCCCAAATGAGATCATGTACAATGTGATTCCAACAGAATCAAACAAGCTATACATGCATATAACTAAACCATACTTAAGGAGGAAAATAATGATTATTTGAAGATATCTTTAAAGGGGAGTGTCTATTACATTAAAAAAACTCTACAAACCCTAACTTTTTTAGAATCTATCATATTGTTTTGTATTTCTTTGCTTCCAGTTCTAAACACAATCTATTTAGACCCCACCTGCCATTAAAATTCTTTAGCCATGATATCATAACCAGATGTGATGGAAATGATTTTGTGTTTAAAACAGAGGACTACACTCAGCTTCAGGCAGTAAATCAGTATCAGAGATGAAAGAATACACTTAATAATGTAATGAAAAACCTTGCTTAGTTTGTGATTAAAGCATTTTGTAATTTTATTTTATGTAGTACATGAATTATGGCAGCTCTTAAACACTGAACATATAAGACACTAGTTCTGCTTTTAAAGTACTGTCAACATATTTTTTTAAAGAAAGGAGTAAGGGACTGAAATGTAGATGTCATCTAACTGGACTTGATTAAGGTGTCTGACTCTGTCCCACATGACATCCTGGTCACCAAAACAGAAAAGCACAGACATGATGGGTGGACAACTCACTGCATAAGGAATTGGCTAGATGGTTGCACACAGAGAGTGGTGACCAAGGGCACAATGTCCACCTGGAGACCAATGACAAGTGGTGTCCCTCAGGGGTCAGTGCTGGCACCAGTGCTGTTTAACATCTTTGTCAGCGACATGGAGAGAGGAATCGAGTGCACCCTCAGCAAGTTTGCAGATGACACCAAGCTGTGTGGCACAGTCGACTTGCTAGAAGGCAGGGATGGCATCCAGAGGGAGCTGGACAGCCTGGAGAGGTGGGCCCAGGCCAAACTCATGAAATTCAATAAGGCCAAGTATAAGGTCCTGCACCTGGGTCACTGCAATCCCAAGCACAATTCCAGGCTGGGTGGTGAGTGGCTGGAGAGCAGCCCTGAGGAAAGGGACCTGGGGGTCTGGGTTGACGAAAAGCTCAACATGAGCCAGCAGAGTGTCAGTGCAGCCCAGACAGCAACTGTGTCCTGGGCTGCAAGAGAAGCATGGCCAGCAGGGTAAGGGAGGTGATTCTTCCCACTTTGCTCTCATCAGACCCCAACTGGAGTACTGTGTAAAGTTCTGGAGCCCCTAACCCAAGAAGAACATCAAACTGTTAGAGTGAGTTCAGAGGAGGGCCACAAAGATGGTCAGAGGGCAGGAGCACCCTATTATGGAGGTGTTCAAGGCCAGGTTGGATGAGGCCTTGAGAGACCTGTTCTAGCAGAAGGTGTCCCTGCCTATGGCAGGGGGTTGGAACTGGGTGATCTTTGAGGTCTCTTCCAACCTAAAGCATTCTATGAGTCTATGATTGGTTTTCAAGACAATGGGTCCTGCACCTGGATGGGCACAATCCCAAGCACAAATCCAGGCTGGGTGGCAAATGGCAGGAGAGCAGCCCTGAGGAAAAGGACCTGAGGGTCTGGGTTAATGAAAAGCTCAACATAAGCTGGCAGAGTACATGTGCAGCCCAGACAGCAACTGTGTGCTGGGCTGCATCAAGACAAGCATTGCCAGCAGGGCAAGGGAGGGGATTCTCCACCTTTACTCTGTTCTCATCAGACCCCCCCTAGAACACTGTGTGCAGTTCCGGAGCCCTCAGCACAAGAAGGTCATGGAACTGTTGGAGAGAGTCCAGAGGAGGGTCACAAAGATGATCAGAAGGCTGGAGCACCTCTGCTATGAGGACAGGCTGAGAGAGTTGGGGCTTTTCAGCCTGGAGAAGAGAAGGCTTCAAGGAGACCTTATAGTGGTCTTCCAGTATCTGAAAGGGGCCTACAGGAAGGCTGGGGAGGGACTATTCACAAGGTCTTGTAATGACAGGACGATGTGTAATGGGTTTCAAGTGGCAGAGGGGAGATTTAAACTGAATGTTAGCAGGAAGTTCTTCACAGTGAGTGTGGTGAGACACTGGAACATGTTGCCCAGGGAGGTTGCATCTGCTCTCTCCCTGGAGGCATTCAAGGCCAGGTTAGATGAGGCCTTGGGCAACCTGTTCTATTGGGAGGTGTCCCTACCTATGGCATGAGTTTGGAATTGGATGATCCTTGAGGTCCCTTCCAACCTAAACCATTCTATGATTCTATGAAGTCCATCACTGATTCCTCCATTTCCCTCCATAAACCCCCTGAAAAAAAGGCAAATGATTCTTTCTAAAAAGCCTTAACAGAACTCAGTTTTACCTATTATGACCTACACAGTCTGAATAATTTTGCTTCCTATAAGTGGACTATTAGTCTCCTCCCACACTTATGAGTATTTAAACTATCTCCATGGAATTCCTTGGCAAAAGAGCATCAGGTCACAGACCAAAAACCTAATGTCTTAGTATAGTAACACCAGTTTTCTCTTCATTAATTATATAAAGCATAAACAAATGGTGTGATCCCTAGGAAACATGTACAGCACAAAGGCTGGAGTTAGTACACTCCTGTAACTTGACTTCTGGTACTTCACATTCTTGCATTGTATCTTTAACATTCTCTATCATAACCATTGCATACTACCCTAGGTGGAACTAACCACCACGCAACCCAGGTGAATGCAACAGCATGTGCTACTAACAAAAAAAAAAAACAAAAAAAACTTTTCATCGTTCACTGACTACACTAATGTGCTTCATTTCTCATTAAATGAAGCACATCTTACAAAGTAAAGTTACAGAAAAAAAAACTATGTTTGTAATATTAAACAGACGAAAATATCATAAAGATAAGTAATGGAATACATTTTTTTGCAGCAAAGAATTTGATTTTTGCATATGAGACAGCATTATCTGTAATGATACAGCAGTTAATTGTAGATGTTTCTTTGCTGAAGATTCATTCAGTAGGTTCTTCATGGACTTTTAAAGTGGCTTATATCAATAATAAATTATAAATGTGTTTCTGCTCTACACAATTTCTTGTGCTTTAGTGTCCAGTGTGTATTTGTTGGAGGCTGAGATTACAAAAAGATAAACATGTCTTCTTGCCACAAATCCTACCCACTGACACTGAAAAGTTACAATAGAACTTGTGATAGGAGTGTGACACAGTATAAAAATGCATCTTCATTTTTTTTCAATATTCAGTGTTATAGCAAAAGACTGGCAGAAAAAACTCTGATGGGGAAAGTCATTACAATTCTATACAACTATAAACATCAATGAATGAGTTCACAAACACACATGCACAGAAAATCACAAAATAGCACAAAGAGGCTATAAGAAAAAAATACATCTAGGATATGGCAAAAGTAGACAGAACATTACTGTGCTGATTGAGTCTATCTCCATGATCACATTTTATTGCTAAATTCTGAAGCCTGAATTAAGGAGATATGATATAAAGGTCAGTTTCTTAGGAACATGGCTTTCTCCTTAGCAGCTGTCAAGTCCATATGGACCCTTGCATTACATAAAAATCCCACTGAAAGTGCCAAAGTCAGGAAAAGCTTTGTAATAATCAGCTGGGGTTAAGAACTTTGTCTTTAAATTATGGAATACAGAAGACCTACACAACATAAAGAGTATTTCATGTTACCAAGGCAAATCAACATTTTAGTAAGACTTGAGAATTGCAAGCTGATAACAATTAATAAAGGATTCTGGAAAAAAAATGTATGGAAATTAACTTTATTTAGAAGAGAACATAGCCCTATCTATGCTGAAACCAACAAAAAAAATCATTTTATCAAGGAGGTGAATTGTAAGTTTATTTGAATCTTGAAAAAAATCATAACCTTTAAGACTTGGACTCTCCACAACAGAATCATAAAATCTTAGAATGGTTTGGGCTGGAAGAGACTTTAAAGATCAGCTAGTTCCTGCAACCCTGTCATGAACAGGAACACCTCCTGCTAGATGACCAACCTACTCAAGGCCCCAACCAACACTGTTTGGAACTCCATGGGAGTGGGCATGCACAGCTTCTCTGGGCAACCTGTTCTAGCGCCTCACAATCATTATGGTGAAGAATTTCTTTCTAGTAGCTAATTTAACTGCTAAATCTAACTACATCCATTTTGAAGCCACTACATACTGTTGTAAAATGTCCATCTTCAGCTATCCTATAGGCCCTTTGTAAATACTGGAAGGTTGCTATAAGGTCTCTCTGGACCTTCTCCAGGGTGAACAACCCCACGTCCCTCAGCCTGTCTTCACATGAGAGGAAGCCCAGCCCTTCTCATGATCATGATCATGCCCCTACCATCATCCTCTGTAAGCATGTGGAGAGAAGGCAGGAGACAGGCAGGAGACTCTCTGAAGAAGACACTAAGAAACAGGTTCTGAAAACTTGTAGAAGTAGAGACTCTTCTAATCAATGACATTGAAGCTTTGACAACTTTACACAGTTGGAGGATGGTTTACACTGGAGAATATGTTCCTGTTACAACATTGTAACAAGAAGGAGATCTAATTTTGTAATATACCCTCCCCACCCCCACTGAGAATATATAGTTCATACTGTGCATATTGCTACCTGCTTTTTTTCTATATCTGTTTGCCTAACTTGCCGCATTGCCCTGGACACTCCTTTCAGAACCAGAGTCTAGAGTGATACAATTTGACTTACTACTTCAATGGCAAGTTCAGATTCTTTCTCAAGTAGATCTTACACAGCACAAAATCATACATATTCTCACCAAAAAAAAAACAAAAAACCAACCAAAAACCAACAAACCAAAACACAGAAACCTCATTTGAGAACCTTTGTCAGATGAATGGTGAATACTACTTTGAGCTTGGTATTATCTGAAAAAAGCAATCCTGTGTGCTCTCACAGTCCCAAGTCTACAAAGAAGTCTCCCTTCACCTATTCTAGGAATGTATAAGGAAATTAGTATGTTTCATTAGAAAGTTATTCCAGGGGGTGTAAGTCGACAGGAGAGATAGCATGTATATGTGTGCCTACCGTGAGAGAATTTTCTTCTCTCTCATGGGTGTCTGTCAGAGAAGAAACTGATAAAGGCAAGGAAGTAACACCCATCCAAAATGAGAGAAAACCCTACTGTTTTTGATAAGAAATTCTGATCAAAAGACAGTGGGTGAAACAGCAGCAAGGATGGACAGGAACAAGTAGTTAAATACTTTTGAAGAGCAGAAAAGGGTGTATATAATAGTTTTAGTATGCTATCAGTCTACTTTTTTATCTATGCAATGTATGCATACATCTATTACAGAAAAAGCAAAACAAAATACTGGAATGCCAAAGATGAAGGGGCATTATGAAAAAAGATTTTTTCAGTGGTAACTGACGGAAAATGTCTACTTCCCCAAATGGGAATTTACTGGAGGACTTAATTACTATCAATAAAGGTGGGTGGTTTCCCACTGCGTGTTACACATTTAACTCTTGAATATGAAAAATGTCTATTTTTCTTTCTGTGTCACCAGTTCAAATGTAATTGGAAGTGGTAATAACTGGTCTGTTACCATCCGTAACCATTTCTACCTTGGAATTAGACAGTTGCTTTTAAGGGACATTAGTGAGGACTGCTGCTGAAAGCTTCAATCCTTGACCACAAATGCTCCCTTCAACTCCCTTGTGCTGGCACTAGGGCTCATGCAGCCATGTGGTGAGCTAGTTCAGGGAACTGATCCAACTGAAAACAGTAAAGAAAAATAAAACAATTAGTTTTCAGCTGAATCTATTTCCTGAGATAATCCTTGAACAGCTGCACACGTGCTAGTGCCAGGACTGGCACAAGACAGACAGCAGGAATCAACAGCCAAGACAGGGAGATGACTCTCAGCGATCATCAAACTGCAGCCTTAGTTCACTGTCTAGACTTGACCACAAAATCAAACAGCAGTGCTTTTCAATGATTTAATTTCAAAATGGATTAATCTTGGACTAGATGGAAATTAAGTGGTATCTCTAAAGCTGAAATTTCATCTTTAATGCATGCTTTGTGGAAAAATAATCCTAGATGTGAATGGCTATGTTGTAAGTCTCAAGGTGATTCTAATTATTTAAATAATAAAAAAAAAAAAATCACACCAGAAAACACAAAAGAAGAAATTTTTAAAGTTATATGACAGAAGAACCATGTCATCTACACAACATTTACTTTTATGGAACTTACAATGTATGACATTTAATGACATGTTTATTAAGTGGAATTTCCTACGCACATATTCCAAAGAATTTGCCCAAGGTGCAACAGCAAATGATTGTCAAATTTGTACCAAATGTTCAGCTTTTTCATCATGAACATTCTGCCACATAAATTTATGTAGATGATTCTTTTCATGCTAAAATCTTCATACATAAGAACACAGGATTTACACATGGAAATGTGAGAAGACATTCCCACATTATTTGTGACTCCAACCATAAACAGCAATTATGAGATGCTTCTGGACAGCATATTAAATTAAATAATAAGCAAATGTAGTTATCATAGTAGCTAACATTGATTTTCAACACTTTCTTTAAAGACTTTTAAAATAATCTGATCATTTATGGGACTTCTGTACCATGTATTGCCATGGTAGTACGGAACCAACGTCAAAGTCTTCAGTGTTTTTTATTACATTGTCAGTGTTCGTATGGACCATGAAATGCAATTTAAAAATAAAAACCAAAACACAAAAGTAGCTTAGGTTTTTGTCTCACCACACTAAGGAAATCTTGGGGTGTTTTAAGCAAGTGACACAACAGACTACAATAAAATATTGTGTCACTGCGAGCTGTTAAGACGTGGATCACCAACACGACCACCCACAGACACTCTAAAGAAGCACTACACTTCTAACGGTTCAGTGCATACTTTATCCACAGATTTCCGTAACAGACAATACTGGCATTGAGGAAACAGCTACAATTTACTGTGGATGAGGAAAATGGATGGCTATCCAAGTTCTTTTAGCCACAAATTACTGACAGGAGAGAGACTGTCACTCTCAACATTACCAATGCCTGTATACTTCACAGATGACTGACAAGTTGGATTGTAAGTGATTGCTTTCTTTCAGTTAAATTCTTTCATGCTTTTATAAAACCACCATTCACAGAATATGAATGTGGCATTATTGGCAGGAATAAAATGCAATGACTTCAAACTGCTATATTAGGAAAGACAACAGGCAATTGCCAACTATTTAATCCATGCAAAATTAACACAATAGACTGTAACTTCTTTGGAGCTTGTACTGTAAGTGTCCTGTTCACATTACACAGGAGATTTAAAAAAATAATGCTCTTTTAACTTCCAAGTAAATGTATGTTCATGTACATAAAAAAAAGTACTGTATCATTCACACACTAATTCAAATTCAAATATATTCCAAAGGAATCTGTCTGACACATACCCCTATAAAACCAGAAGTTGTTACAAGCACATGAGCCACTCTACCACTATTTTACATGGACATCTTTTTTTTTATCATGTTTTTGATTAACACACAAAACTGGCACTGTATGGGTGTATATATATTGAAGTCTAGGAAAACAGAAAGCATGACATTTTAAACAACAAAAAGTGAAAAGTGAGAACATTTTAAAAAATGAAAAGTGAGAAGGTAGGGAAATTTACCTCATACTCCTGTGAGAATTTCAAATTGTCATTTGCTTTCAATCTTTCAATGTGATCTGCAAGTTCCAAGATAGGTATTGGGGGATGACTGGCCATACCTGTTGAATAAGAACGAAAACCAGAATTTAAAGTACACTACAGTGATGGCAATGTGATAAAATCTAGAAAATGCAGTAGTTAGAATGGCTAGAAATGTGTAAGTAGTAAAGATGTCATATGTGAGAGAAGCAGGCAAATAATTTGGTTACTCAAAGCAGGACATGCTTTGGATAGATGAGCTCTGAAGCCAAATTAAAAGGAGTCACCAAGCATATTCCCAAAGCTAGCATTCCTATTGTAGAGGAAAGAGTTACTGGTATGAGTCAATGAGGTTAGCTAGGCATGGAAAAATGAGAGAGTTAGCCCTGATGTCGACCTCTGCTTTGAGTAATGACTCTTAATGTCATTTCAAAGTCCTTCTCCTGCACTGCATGAAATGGAAACTCCATTGAATTAGATGAGGAAGGGTGAGTTGAGAAACAGACACTGAAAAAGCCCTAAAGAGGAAAGAATAGTGTTTTGACAGAAAACAAACTGACTTATGCATAATCAAGGAAAACGAACTTGAAGAATGAAGGTTACCAAGGTAACCAGAGACACCTGAACCTGCAAAGGAAATGGTAAAAAAGCAAAGAAACCTCAAACTAACATAAAAACTAACTTACAAATCAAATTATAAAAAATGAAATGGAACAGCTTGAGGATTACTAATAATGCATCAGGGTCTAGAAGACTGATTACATATTCTGACCAATTAGAAATACTTAAATACTTCATGAGATTTTGAGATGACTGACATGCAGCTATGAACGTCTAGAATAACATGCACCACTGCTTTTAGACAACAGTCACTGGAGACAACATTGGACATCAGACAATTAGAATTTCAAAAATGTTTTCACTAGTAGCAGATTGTAGAGGCAGGGGGTGTACAGTTTTGCTGGACATACATACTGTCTGCACTAGTACCTTAAAATATGCTTAAACTCAAACCCCTTTTATCAACCCCCAGTAATACCTACAATCTACTTCAGGTGTAAACATCTTTGTCCACTGATGAAGGTATTGAGTGAAAAAGAAGAGCTGGGAATCAGAGATATAGATGGTTGTGGAAAGGAGTACAGAGACAGCAAGGCAAAAGAAAGAAAAGATGTGGGGTCAACTAGAACAATCTGCCAGCTGAAGATTTGCCAGGCAAAAATTTGTGAACATGTTTGTTTCATGCCATTAGTTTCCACAACCCTTCTCCAAAATGCTTACATTCTTCTCTTCATGCTTTATACTATCACACCTAAAATGAAAGTGAGTTTTCAATTGCTTGCAGGAAGAAATCAGAGCTGGCTAGAAAAATTAAGCTAGTGAACCCCAGGATCTCTTGAAATTACAAAGGGAAAACAGTGATGACTCAAGGGGGCTCAAGCTGGAAGCCATGTTGCACAATGCAGTTTGCTTTGTCACCGTGAATTTCAAGAGCATGCCTAAGACAGCTAACTTGCATTTCCTGTAAACATAGCTGAAATGACCATGTGGTTACAACACAGTCACACTAGAGCATAGTTTTCTTTTTTTTTTTTTTTTTTAAGTTTTGTTTATTTATATGATAACACCAATCTTCTGTAAGTGGAATCATAACAGCTACTATGANTACAAGAGTCAAATATAATGTCCAGCAGCACTGGCCCTAATTCCTCTGACCCTATACATATATCTTTATATGTTATTTTCATAGCAGATCTTTGACAGTTCAATGTTATTTAAAGTACATCTTAAGGCAAGTTGTCAGTCAAATAGCAAACCACAATATTCAGATAAAATGGGGAGATTGTTATAAATTTCGATTAAGAAATTAATCTGTAAGTACTAATTTATTTGAATCAGTTGTGATTGTCTCCCATTTTCCCAGAAATTTCACATACTAGAACTTGGCTATTCTCAACAGGAGTGTGGGTGACAGTCATCTGATAATTACACTGATTGATCCAGATCAAGCACCCCTATGGAAAATATGTCAGTGAGAGGGCACAAGAGAACTCTAGATTGATCCAGAAATGGAGGTGGACTGATGTACATCTAAACCAGTGCTTGAACAGAGAAAATAATAGAGACAAAGATGTTTAGACCTTTTCGAGCGAATCGTGGGAGAGAGTTATTATCATATAAGGACTGAGTGGTAGTTTGGCTAGAGAGGGAGGACACAGAGCCAATCAGGGAGGCGTAGGGGACTGAATTACTGCTCAAAGCTGTAAAAAGTAAAAGCCAATCGGAAATGGGAAAAAAATTAGTAACAGCAGTAGACCATCATAAGCAATCAATCTTGTACATATAGGCACTTCAGACATGCACAAAACAGCATTTGGAAACTCAACTAAAAATTCTAAAGGTCCAGTTATCCTATTGTAAACATAAAGGACAAAAAACCAGAGAGAATGAGACTTGCTCATTACATGATGAACCTAATTAAATCAACACTGTAATGAACACAAATCTTGACAATTAGCTACTGTGAAGGATTTTTTTTTTTTTAATAGATACTGAACATACATTATTTTTTAAGTTGTTTTTCTTCAGATGCTTCTTTAAATGCCATCTGGGGAGATTTCACATTAAACATTCTGTAAAATGAAACTTGACATAAAACTTTACTTTCTAATGAAAAAAAGGAATTGCTCAAAAGTTAATAAACTGGCAAATTTTGACTTCATATAATCCCTGCCTCCACAACTCATTTTAGGCACTTGCACCTGGACATTTTGTAAATTCCTTCAAATAGTATTTTGTAGTTAACTTGTAAAGTGAATTAATTGCATTTGATGTATTTCAATCTTTTAAAATATATAAAGTATACTCCTCTGGGATGATAAAAGTACCTACTTCTTAAAGAGCTGCTGGAGGACTTTTTTTTATGTAACCAGTCTATGAATCATAAAAAGCATCATATGCTATGAATGAACTTTTTTAGTTCTTCTCATATCTCATGCCAAATCATGAGGCTGCTAACAAGTTTAATGTGAGTTGCACGTGAATGACAAGTCTAGAACTTGACTCAAAAACCCCACCCAAAACACATCTAAATACACTTATTTTTTGTGGCTATAAACAAGAAAATACACATATTCACTGACACACCTCCACATCAATCAACACGTTATGAAAAGACAAAAAAATTAAAGACAAACCACAGCTAAACCACAACAGATCCTGTGACATGCTAGAAAGTCAAAAGAAATACCATGCTTTCAACGTGCTTTCAAAGAAGAAAATGAGTAGATAAAAAACACTTAAAAACTCAAATAGAGGAAAAAAAAATCAAAACAACCACATGCGAAACACAGCTGAAATTGTATCACTAAGAAGCTTTCATTTCTAGATTTAGAAGATTGCCAAATGTGATTGGTCCTAGCCTAGTAGTAACCCCTCCACATAAATTAAATGAGAATTTATGGTTTAAATACAGTGCAGAATTATCTTCTGGGTAATATCTGTGGTAAATAAATGACTAGAGAGTATGGGATACAATATGTACCAGAATTTAAAGGGAAAACAGAGAGAGCAAGGTCACAAATCATCTGCATGTTAACGAAAAATTAAATGTAGTAAGTACACTTCTTTATTCCACAGGAATGAGTGGGTGTTTTGGCCTTGTTATTAGAATATTATATTAAAATTTTGTTAGTTGTTGGAATTTTATGATAAGGACTTCCAAAAACATTTAAGAAACACATATTTATTTACAAATTTGGACCTGCAGGTGCACATGTCCACAATCAAAAGAAAACTTGAAACTAAAAAACATACAGACTACAATCTAGATGAACTGAAAATGTGAGACATTATTTTCAGATAAATTTCTTTAAGGAATGAGTTGTATTTCAAGACCACACTGAATCAATACTCTGCGATTTTAAAATTTGATCTACTATAATGCAGAGTGGCAGCCTCCACATAGACCAAACTATGTTTATCCAGATGTCCCTTTATTTAAAAAAAGACGGAATCAGTATCAGAGGCTACTGTTGCTAATACTTACCCTTACCGAGAAGGTAGAACAAAACCCATATATAAAGTTTGGACATAGAAAATGGGAACAATTAAAGATGATCCTGATTCAGAAGAAATTTAATGCCCATGGAAATTTATCAAGGATTCCTTTAATATATTTGTCAAAAGAATTGTTGTTACTTTAAAATGACATTTACAGAGAGTTAGAACTAAGTCAGAGAGCTAAGTCAGAGAGCAAAATTTACAAGACTAGCTTTAGTGAAATATATCATTCTGCAAAAGCTATTCTAAAATATTTATCAATGTGCACACAATATTTCAAAATTAAGAAATTTTTATTTCAGAAGAATTTATGGTCTTCAAAACTAGATTAACTATGCTAGCATGAAATATCTTTTGTTCTGTATCAAAGACTTAGTGCTTTCAAGAAGCCCTAGGTGCTCTGTAGGCCCAGAGCAGAATTTTCAGCTCTGAGTGGGGTGGAAAAGCTGTCTACATTGAGAAAAGGGGACATCTAATTTTCAGACCCTGATCTAAAATTCTTCAATGCAGTAACACATTGTAAAACTATTGATTAAGATTTAGGGGAGAAAACATTTACTTTTTTTGAGGAGCAGAACACTGAAATCCATCCCCCAGCTAAGGATATGTTGATTGCCTCTAGTTTTGAAAGCCATCTTGTGGGAACTCAGAAAAGTTCATTTGCACTCAGCCTATTTTAGATGCCTACATCTTCGTATGAGTCAAGTTCACATGAAGAGCTGTATATATGATCATTAACCATCAGAAAGCTATTCCAGTCTGGTTTTGCCATGGAGACAAACCATGATACTTCTTTCAGTATTGTTATGTTTTTCATAAACAGAGGTGTGTGGATAAGCTAAGGAAAGAAACTTCCTGCAATCTTTCAAAGCAAGTGAGTAAATCTAAACATCATTTCTCCCACTTTCATTATTTGCAATTTTTCCCTCTTGACCATTATTATTCCTTTTTTTTTTTTTTTTTTGTCTTGTCTTGTAAATCATTTGTGGAACCTCCTTAGGAAGCCAAGGAGTACATGTTTTGCGAATGCTTGTCTAATAAAAATGCAGAGTCTTTAAAGCAGAGCTGTAATAATTGTATTTATTTTTCTTGTATTTCAAAGGATCTTATTTAGTTCATAAGAGATAATGAGGTAATTGTTTAATTGGCACACAATTACCTAATTGTGACACATTTTATACTTAAATGGGGAAAAAAAACAGTCACTTTTGATGCATGACTGAGATGAGTTATTTGGCTGATTGGCAGACTGAAGTCTTTGCCTGAGCCTTGGGTCTCTCATAACCCACAGACACCACTTAACGTTATTATTTTCCTCTATGGAAAAATGGGCTTCCTCATTTGATGACAACTTTTGTAAGGGCTTAATTACAACCCTTTCTCTACCTTCAGTCTCCCATGTGGCATAGTCTTCCAATGTTTGTGCACTATCTTAATGATTTTTATCCTGTATTTAAACTTGCAGAATGGGAAAAATGTTGCTGACTCTTCTTCAGCTACTCCAGTTTCAGAAGAATAACAGACTTATAAAAGACATCCTGTATGACACTAAGAGGTGGGCTATTTTCATGTTTACTTGAAGAAAACTTGGCACAGCTGTGATGCATTCAGTGGCATTTGAGTTTATCTAACAAATATACATTTTTGGATAACACATATGGACATGGTACTTTGTTTTCAGATGTACAACCGTGGGCTATTCAAAATGTCACAACAAAATGTCATATTCACAGAATCACACAATTAACCAGGTTGGAAAAGACCTTTGAGATCAAGTCCAACCTATGACCTAACACCTTCTGATTAACTAAACCATGGCACTAAGTGCCTTATCCAGTCTTCTTTTAAACACCTTCAGGGACGGTGAGTTCACCACCTCCGTGGGCAGCCTGTTCCAATGGCCAATCACTCTTTCTGTGAAGAACTTCTTCCTAATATCCATCCTAAACATGCCCAGGCACAGCTTGAGACTGTGTCCTCTTGTTCTGTCACTGATTGCCTGAGAGAAGAGACCAACCCCCACCTAACTACAACCTCCCTTCAAGTAGTTGTAGAGAGCAATTAAGGTTTTCCCTGAGCCTCTCCTTCTCTTCTCCCTGCTGAATAATCCCAGTTCACTCAGCCTCTCCTCAGAGGGCTTACGCTCTATTCCCCTCACTAGCTTTGTTGCCATTCTTTGGACACACTCAAGCATCTCAACATCTTTCTTAAATTGAAGGGCCCAGAACTGGACACAGTACTCAAGTAAACTGTAAGCTACTTCCAGTAAAGAGTGAATTCAGACATGAATTTGATCTTTCATGGACTAGCTACAATAGGAAACCCTTTAATTAACTACTAGATTAGTGACAGGACAAGAAAAAGCTAAAGGAAATGAGACACGTCCCATGTTGGCAGTTTCAGATTGTGGATGTTTACATCTTCATGCTGAATTGGCAATTTTACAATGAGTACAACACCACTGTGCAAAAATCATTACCTATATATCGCCAAAGATAAACTATTGCTTTTTTGTAATTTATTTCAAAAAGTTATGGCTAACCACCTTTACTAGGACAATTTTGTATTTGTGGTTAGAAATTCAGATTTACCTCAAGAGTTTTGCTTTCACATTATTTTGATAATAGTATTTGATCAGATCTTTTCTTGCACATATTATATGACTGCTAGCATGTTTCGAAAGAGGATGTTCAGAAACCTTTGAAAGCATTAAAGTTTATGACAACCCAGAATTTTATAGGAATGGCTCCTTCACCTCTACCAGTGAAAACTGGCAATNTTTGCTCCTGAAAGGCTCCAACAAATCATTATAATAACAATGATGTCAACTCATCTATTCTGATGCAGTTGTACTGACTTACTATACACTGATTCACCACTCCATCCTTAAGTTTTTTTCTGTAGGCAATGTTCAGATAAGGACATTGTATGAGGATGACTGCAGATGTCTCAGTAAGAGATATACAACATATATCCAGTATAGTCCCAATCCCTTCTTCTCACCTGCCTGCTTTGTTCCAGCAGTATTCTACTGTCTGGCTTTGCTCCTGGTTAAGAAAATAACACACATTTGCAAGAGAAGGAGCACCAAACCCAACAAAACTGGTATCCTGAATCTACAGCTGTCCTATAGTTTCTCTGTGTTTGTCATTAAAAGCTTTGTCTTCCATGTTCAGTAACAGACTGTTAAACAACAGTTGTGTAAACATTTCAGCTGCTTCTAAATATTTAAGCTGAACTCAGACACATTTTAATGAAATGGTAGCCCTAACTGAAGTTATTGGAAGTTAAGTGAGGTTGTGTTTTTATTAGCACAAGAATTGCATCTTGAGATCACAGGTTCTAAGATTACATGTTAATTACCAAGTGTTACACAGCAAGAGAAATCTCCTAGAGCAGGAATTTTCTCTTTGGTATTTGTGTGTGTGCTGTGTAACACAGCACTGACTTGTTTGTGGTTCAACTTGTGCTTAGGGGTCTTAGGTGGTGCAATAGTAGGAAGTAAGATATATTTTTATTTCTGTATTATGTTATTAATAATAATTTTAATCCTCTATCTTGTGAAAAGATTCATGATAAAGACCTCATAGTAAAAATGTATTGCAGCTGTTCTGCTCAACTAGTTGCACAGAGAACTGCAAAGTTCCTAGATACACTACAGCACTGCAAGGAAAGGTACACTTAACACTTCCCTCTGGCTCTCTTCAGACCAGTGAGGTTAAAATGTAAATTCAGAATTACAGAATTACAGAATCCTAGAAACATTCTGGTTGAAAAAGACCCTCAGGATCACCAAGTGCAACCGACATCCCTACCCTAAAGGGGTCACCCTAAACAATATCACTAAGCACCACATCCAAATTACTATTAATTAATTAATTACACTAAATTAATTTTATGTGTAAAGTTAAGACTTTTCTCTACCTGTATTTTATTTTAATTTGTGATGAATGCTAAATAGTCACATAAGACTCCACATATAAGTACAGGGACTGCAGAAAATTATTCTTACACACCTAGTTATTCACCATCCACTCTATTCAGTATACATCTCTATACAGATAATTACTTGTTTTAGGCGTAAGATAAGCTGTAACAACTGTAGTTTTTCTTTTCATGTTTCAAGCACTGGCATGTAGGCTTCTCTCTCTGTAACAGTCTTTGAAAAATTGTGATGGATAACATATGAAAACTTTGCTCAGTAAGGATGAGTCAATGTTAACACTGCCATTTCAGAACCACTACTGTGAATCCAAACTTCCAATCACTTCCATTTACCACATTTAGGTTCATATTGTAGAAAGGTCCCATATTCAGATGAAACTAAGCCTAGAAGATGCACTCCTAAAACACACTTAATTTTCCCCATCTACTAAAAAGTATTTGGTGTATTGAACACTGGAACAGGTGCCTGGAGGGGTTGTGGAGTTTCCAGTGGAGATATTCAAAGCCTGTGTCATCTACTGAATGCATTCTTGTGTGATCTACTCTAGGTGGTTCTGCTCTGCAAGAGGGGTTGGACTGGATGATCTTTTGAGGTCCCTTCCAGTTCCTGACAGTCTGTGATTCTGTGATACTGTAATAGACTAGAAGAACAAGCAATAGACTAAAAAACTCAAACCTCCTTTCTACCTCTGCCATATGTATATGGTGTAGATGTTAGGTCTCTCATCCCAAATTCATGTCTCTGAAGATTCACTCCTGTTGAGGCAATACTATCTTAAAAATAGACAGTCTTCAATAATCAGAAATTACATAAGCAAGTTCAGTTAACCCTTTTGTAATATTCAGTATATCAGCTTCTCCAGCTAATCTCTCAGCATCTCAAGTACTTAATTTCCTGCCTTTATACTTGATTTATATTATTTTTGTACTGAATGCAATAAATTTGAGAAACGAAAGGCTTAAGAAGACTTAGAAAGTAATGAGTATCAGACTGAGACTCTGTGCAAGTATACTGTAGAGGAAAATTAATTTACTGGAATATATCATGATCAAAATAAAGCCAGTATATTTATTTATTTATTTTAAAATACACCCCAAAAAAGGTGGTAAAAATCAGTACTATTTTAACTACTTTTCTGTTGGTGTTCCTTGACTACCAAACATCTTAAAGAAAATTATGCTTAATAAAGGAAGTAAATAGAATATTTGGGAGTGTATTGCTTCTACCTTCAGAATTATTAACATGCTTTTATCCTTCTTGAAGTTAACACATAGCCTAATTCTAAAAGATTATATATTTTCTCTTCTTAGTGTTTCTTTTTTATTTTGTACATATGCAATGCAGTGAAACTTCACATGATGTCAGCGGATTACCTGATTGATGCAAAATGTAACAGAACCTTATTTACAAAGAAGTAACTGCGAGACTAAAGTTAATAATTAGAGGGATGAGTATTTCCCAATCATCTTTTCTAGTATTGTGAGGTTTAACGTGGAATTTTAGCACATGCAACACCTCCGTACAATGTGCGATTTTTGGGTCCTTTACAGAATCTCTTATTTCGTTTCACACAGGATTTTTCTTTAAATAAATAAAATACATTATTACTTCCAGAACAAATAAAGGAAAACTCAAAAACAAACAAAATATATTTTTCTAAACAATTAATCTTTCTGTTCCGTAACAGCATTGCTAAGCACTTTGTGAACACAGAGCTCTCGGTGAGCTATTATTGTCTCTTACCTGGAGTTTGAAAATTAAGGCGTCTCAGCTCCACTGGATCTGTGGGGTGGTGAGAGGGGATCTCCTTGCTGTTGGGTATGCTGCTTTTTCTAGAGTCAGATTCAGCCCTCTTCCTTCATGGAAAAAGTGAATACAGGTAAACACAAAACAAATGTATTAGCTTGACAAAGCATTATATTTTAATGGTGAGGCATTCATTTATAATAATATGATGCAGTGTAAATGTGTAATACTTATGCATGGTGGGTAGGGCAGCTGCAGTTTGCAATGGAAAATTAATCTAAATATGCTAATGTCAGAAAAGGTGTGCATTCTGGCCTGGACCTATCTGGATGCTCAAAAAGGAAGAATTGAAAGAATTAACATGAAACTTTAAAAAATTCCATATTATCTCTATTTTCAAAGCTAGATAGCTGTTCCTTTGTCAGAAACTAGCCGATTCTTGAGCACATAATCAGGAGGAACACAGCAAGTTATTATCATAGAATACTTTGTATTTTGTATGTACAGCTCTGCATTGCTTTTAAAAATAACTTGCATTCTTTGAGTACATTCCGTATTACAGAGAATAACACTACAAAAGATACTTATCCCAGAAGTCACCTATTCCTGTCTGTGAAGTAAGAATCTGCTTTCTTGCCTGTCATCCCTGCAAAAGCTGCACTACATAATCTGACATGAACACAAGTGGTAGAGGAACCCACAAGAAAGGTGCTATGCTGGACCTAGTCCTCACTAACAAGGAGGGGCTGGTGAGTGGAGTGAAGCTGAAGGGTAGCCTTGGATGCAGTGACCATGAAATGGTAGAGTTTAAGATCCTCAAGGCATCCAGGAGATTGCACAGCAAACTCACTGCTCTGGACTTCAAAAGAGCAGACTTCAATCTCTTCAGGGACCTCATTGGCAGGGTGCCAAGGGAAAGAACTGGAAGGAAGGTGGGGGCCAGAAAAGCTGGACAATGTTCAAGGATCACCTCCTATAGACCCAGGAGCAATGCATCCCAAAAAAGAGGAAGGCAGGTAAGACGCAAAGAGGCCTGCATGGATGAATGGAGAGTTCCTGGACACACTTAGATGCAAGAAAGCCTACAGAAAGTGGAAGCAAGGACAGGTTAATGAAAAGCTCTACATAAGCTGGCAGAGTACATGTGCAGCCCAGACAGCCAACTGTGTGCTGGGCTGCATCAAGACAAGCATTACCAGCAGGGCAAGGGAGGGGATTCTCCACCTTTACTCTGCTCTCATCAGACCCCCCCTAGAACACTGTGTGCAGTTCTGGAGCCCCCAACACAAGAAGGACATGGAACTGCTGGAGTGAGTCCAGAGGAGGGCCACAAAGATGATCAGAGGGCTGGAGCACCTCTGCTATGAGGACAGGCTGACAGAGTGGGGGTTCTTCAGCCTGGAGAAGAGAAGGCTTTGAGGAGACCTTATAGTGGTCTTCCAGTATCCGAAAGGGGTCTACAGGAAGGCTGGGGAGGGACTATTCACAAGGTCTTGTAACGACAGAACTGGATGATCTTTGAGACCATTCCAACCTAAACCATTCTGTGATTCTATGATTCTATGAACACACCCAAATATTCAAGGCTTAGATTCTGTATGAATGCTTAAATCTATCCAAAAGAAGGGAAGGAGAGGGAAAAAGGGAAATGAGACAGGAATTTGGAAGGAAAGAAAAAAGGAAGGCATTCAGAAGGAAGGAACTCAGAAGAAGGAACTTGGAAGGAAAGAAAAAAAATAAAATTAACATGAAATAAAGATGGGAAAGGGAAAGGGAAAGGGAAAGGGAAAGGGAAAGGGAAAGGG
>VWZI01000124.1:41373-60552 GCA_013396835.1 Psilopogon haemacephalus
TCTTGAATATGAGGACTGTGAAGCACTCTGGTGATACTCATTTCATTAACACATTGGGATGCTTTCCAATGCACTTCACAAACAGTAAATATAATACAGAGGAGTTTATAGGATTTATTTGTAAACATATCTTCCACTCCAAACCTGAAATTCACTGTAATTTTTACTTCTTCGAAAATAACAAAAGTTGTGCTCTTAATGTTTTTTACAAAACTATGCAACAGACTGGTGATAGGATTCAGTAATAGAATATCTGAATCCTGAGAAAACTTTTCTGCTGCTAGACTACTGTGAGATAACTGCCTACATTACTATGAAACAGGAATGAAGGTTAATTTAGTATGCTTCAAGACTAAAGTAATTTACAATCAGGAGGTGCTTATGTTAAATGAAGATCTGCATAGCTAGCCTGCCAAACAGCTGAAGCAGGGAGTCTTGTGAAGATAAACCAGCCTTGTTTTGGCTGGAACTAGAAGTAAGGCTAAAATACAGTAATGACCAGCTTCAAAACAGATTTTGATGCCAGAGTGCCTGAATGAAGACCTTTGTCTAATTAACTGCAATTAATATTAAAGTTAACATCCCTAAGTATACTAATTAGCTGAGTGCATACTAATCGTATGTGCCTTATGTTACCCATCTCTCCTCCTAAATCATGTTAAAAGTCACCTACAAGGCAGAGAAAGCCAGGGGTAGGGCATACACCCCATGAGAGGGAAATCTTTCAGGGTGCAGGCACCAGGAGGAGGGCCAGCAGTAAGAGGCAGAGAAGCACCAGAGCAAGAGGCTCAGCAGTGGCAGAAGCAGTTGGGAGGGAAAAGACTGAGGTGAGGATGATTAACAGGAAGGGCTCCTTTTTCTCTACCCAACACAGGCACACATTTCTTGGTAGAAATTGCACCTTCAATGTATGGCTTAATTTTTCCTGCATTTCTACTATTTATAAGTGCTATTACAAAGATCTGCATCTCAGACTGTTGGATGTTACCCAGGATTTATCACTCCTGAGATTAATCAATCTTGCAGTTAGTGCATTTATCTCTAGAAATCTCAAATATGTTGCATTTATCTCTTTAATCAATCAAACCCTTCGACTACTTTAATTTTTGAACCTTTGTTAGTGCGAGTACTGATTGGGACACTGGAAAAAATGTTTTCAGGAAGAGTCCGCGACTCAGAGACAGGCTGATGTTGCGATCTTACCGGTAATATGAGAACTACAAAATATGTATTGCCCTATTACACACTTCCCACATTTAAGAATTTAACTCCTATTCTGACTTGCAAAGTCTAACTTTTTAGCGTTCCATAGAGTACTTCTGATGCATTTCTAAAAATTACCTTAGCACACTTGAAACAAGATTAGATGCTAGACCAGAACTTGTAAAACATATACTAATTAATACAGGAAATCAAGCTCAGCTGATGAATTACTTACTAAATCATACAAATTTTTATTGAGTATCTTTTATCATTTGGCTTTCAACAAATATTAGTCTGATCTGATTACAAGGAATATGAACCTTTTCTGGGTGGTGTGCTGACTTTTAAGGCTTCTTTGCAATTCTCCTCATTTGCTGCTTATGAAAATGGTTCAGCGTCCTGTAGTCTAAGATTGCCATCATAAATTTTTCCAAGATCACACAACTGTTTTGGACTTTTCAGTACACAAACAGTGCTAATACAATAGATTAGCACAAACTTCTTTCTTAGAAGACAAATCGCCACAGCTGATAGAAGTTAATTAAAAAATCAGATGAATTCCAAATTTACATTACATTATGTTCAGTTTGAGGAACATGATTAATCAAGTGCCCTTGCCTCAGCCTTTCCTTCAGTGTTAGGCCTTAGCTTAGTTATCATTATCTTGCTTTCCCCAAGAGATCATGCATTTTGCATTTACAGAAGTAACAATACCAATGCATGTAAAACAATTTATGGTTCACTCTACTACTGAGACAGAAGCTTATAATACTCATGGCCTTAACATATTTCAAACACAAGCTTCAGACAGACATAAAAGCAATCCATAGCACTTGGATCCGAACCTCCTTCGCATCAATGGAATTTGGGTATTACACCTTTGAGATCTACAGAGTCTGCTTTCCAGCTCTAAGGCTGAGTGGGTTCTCTGTTCTAGAGACTTTACATTCATTTAAATCTATCAATTTCCATGCTCCATCACGAAAGTTAGTACACTGCAATGGCTCCCTTGAGCCAAAAAGGACAGGTGATAATTTGAGACCAGAAATCATTATTCATGACTAAAGGACTCTATTATAATTACAGTTCACAATTCTCTTTTGTTCGTCAGTTTCATGAATTCCTAGAATAAATTTGAACTATAAAAATAAGTCCAGTAGGGAAGGTGACTCTCATATCCACTGGTGGCTTCCAGGATCACTGAGGACAGAATATGAGGCATAGATTAATCAAAGGTTAATCCACGTTGTTTCAGCCCTTATAAGATCTCCTGAAGCGATCACTCTTTGAAAAGTTTGTTTCTATATGAAGCAATCTTCTATAATTACAGCTATGAGCACGGACTGTCTTGAAGTCTGTTAAAACACAAATGCAGCTATTCAGGTAATAACAATGTGATATGTATACTTATTGGAAGACAGGAGCTGTAAGTACTGCAGTACAAGGAGAGGTGTATAGCTTGAGCTAGTCTTGGGAGATAAGTGACATTTTCATTTATGGAACCACTCTCCCACTAAGTTTAGTTATTTGTGTGGCTACCTCAAATGAATTATGTATTGAATGTTTCCAGATGATTCCATAATTACAATTCAGATTTTAAACAACACATAACAAAATGTCAAAATACTGCAAGAGTATTGTAATCAAAATTAGATTTAGATTCAAAGGGGACATGTTTGACAATTATTTATTGCATTTTAATTAGAAACATAACCTACATTAATAGAAACCAGTGCTGAAGTACTGTGTAACAGTGTGTGAAGTGCGTTTTCTCTACATATCCTAAAAGTTAGCTTGAGTTCACCAAAATGCATTCAAATTCTTCAGTAGTGGTTGTTTGCCACATACGGCCAGGTAAACTTAGGTGTGATTGCGTGTAGATAAAACTTTTGCCTGTGACATTGATTGCACATGACTAAATAGACTTCAGGTGAATCTTGGCCATCATTCATGTTTCATAAATTAACAGGGTTGTTGCCAAACATGATTACTTACGCATGTATCTCCTACTGTAGTCTATACCAGGATTTAAATAAAATTACTGAACTGAGACTTATCATGCAGGCCTCTATTTAGATTTTATTGCTTAGAGAACCAAAGTAATCCCACTTACTGCAAACCACAATGCTTTGTTTATAGATAATCTATTTGTATGACATCCATTTAAAGTCCTCAGATTTTGTATTATTCAATTAAAATGAAAGCTTGAATTAATAAAAAAAAGATTGCATCTCTAATAACTGCTATTTTCAAATACACAGGATCTATTCCATTGCCTGCTCCTTTAACATTCCATGTCTCTCTTAGTTTCTTTCAAAGCTTTCAAATCTGGAAGATTAGGTAACTACAATAAGGGATTGATCAGTTATGTACTAGAGTTCACACTCCCTGTTAATATTCTAAGTAAATACTGCTCTTTTGACAATCTAAGCAGAGTGTTTGGAATATACTTCTTTGAAAAATCTACTGCCCAGCATTTTCTGATACTATTCAGATATCTGAGATTGTACTAAAGAAAGAGATGCACAAGTATCTACTTGATCATCACAAGGTATTCGCTCAGGGAGTAATATGGCTAGGATTTTTTTTGTCTGCTTGTTTTCCCCTGAAGTCAATTATCATATCACTGCTTTCACATATTTATCAGAAGTAGTACACCTAAACCAAATATAAATATATTTTCTAAAGCTAAAGTAAAACACCCTTTTTTAGTAATAGAAACTGGGTGAGTTAGCATGAAATACAGTTGCTGCCTGCTTTTGCTTTTTTACCTACTCAGTACTCACTATATGTATTGGTGGCAATTGTAGAAGATACTTCAAGGCTTTTAGTGTTTAACTAGAAATAATTTTCATTTTCCATTCAATGCATATCTTATTTCTTCCATCATTAATTCCACAAGGTGGTCTGAATTATACCAGTAGAAGTTGGAAACAACCCATCCTGACCCAAGTATTTCTGAATTAATAAATATTCTTTATCAGTCTGTTACACAGATTAATGCACCACAACTTACAAGATTATGAAAATGACCCTTTGTTACGGAATCATAAGGACCTGTAAAATTTAATAGCCAAAAATTTCAATGTCATCTGGCACCTATCATTTAATCTATTACTGCTGTTGAATGTGACTAGTCTGATTGTTCAAAATAATTTTTCATCACTGCATGGATCTTGTTGTCAGAGTTTTACTGTTTAACTGCATTTGATTTTACCTAGTACTATGATCATGAGCTGATGACATCTTTTAAAGGGAAGAAGTTAACAGATCAAAGCAAATCATTGCTGCAATTGAACCTAATGAGATGATCACATAGTGAAACTGGTCAAGAGGAAACAGGCTTCAGCCAGTCAGGAGTATTAAAAATCGTTACTGCCTTTGAACAGTTGGTTTTAATCTTCTAATTAAGGATTCTGATTTTGCAGTACGCACTCTTCAGAGAGGAGAAGGGAGGGACTAGGACATGCTGGATCAGTGGGCAGAGGCCAATTGTATCAGATTCAACAAGGCCAAGTGCCAAGGTTCTACATTTCACTCACAACCACCCCATCCAATGCTACAGACCTGGCGAAGAGTGGCCAGAAAGCTGCCCAATAGAGAAAGACCTGAGGGTGGTTGATTGACACCCAGAAGAAAATGAGCCAGCAGTTTGTGCAAGTTGCCAATAAGACCAGCAGCATCCAGGCTTGTATCTGAAATGGTGTAACAAGCAGCATCAGGAAAATGATTTTGCCAGTTGTACTCAGCACTGGTGAGGTCACATTTTGATTACCATGTCCAGTTTTTTAAGTAACTACAAGAAAGACACTGAGGTGCTGGAGCATGTCTAGAGAAGGGCCTGTAGCACCTGAGGGATCTGGAGTTGTTTAGTCTGGAGAAAAGGAGACTGAGATGAGACCTTACCACTCTCTACACCCACTTGAAAGGAAGTTGTAGTGTGGTGGGCATCAGTCTCTTCATAGTATCAGCTGAAAGGATGAGAGTAAATGGCTTGAAACTGTGCCAGAGGAAGTTTAGATTTGGAATTAGAAGAAATTTCTTCATTGAAAGAGTTCTCAGGCACTGGAATAGGTGTCCCAGAGTAGTGGCTGAATGCTTTCGTTGGAGGTGTTAAAGAGACACACAAATTCGGTGAAAGGGCACATGATTTAGCACCAGACTTGGTAGTATTAGATAGTAGCTGGACTCAACAGTGTCAAAGACGTAACCAAAATGATTCTGTGAGTCTTTGCCTTTTCTGATCAGAAGACAAAATAAAGATCTTTAGACCTCTGCTTTTTTTAAAGCTTTGCACAGCAGCGTCAGTCTGCTGAAGGCCTTTATTTGGTGCAAACACTAGAACTGTTACTCATTGTTTCAATGGGAGGAGCAAAAGAGAAAACCTTTTGGTTGCTTACAGATGATCATTATTTCCCAGTGATTGTATTATGGGGAAGCACATAGTGAAGCTCTCTGAAAAAAAACTCTTGCATCCACCAAAAGTAAATGGAAAAATAAATACGATTCAGTCAGGAGATCATTAAATCAGGAGTAAAGAAACTAAATTTTGTCTCTGGTCTTTGCTCTGCAGAAATTATCACAGGTACAAATTACCAAAGCATCTGCATAAGATCTAAAATCCTAGCCAGATACAACAGTAAAAATAACACCACCACCTGTCTTTTGTACAGAGCTTTCATATGGGGCTCTCAAAAGTGCTTCACAATGCTAAATATTATCATTACTCCAAATGTACATATGGGAAGAAGAAAGACAAGTTCACATGAGCTATAATGTCCTTCAGTAATAAGACATGACTGAATGCCTACACTATTTTCATGGAATCATTACTACATCAATAAAATAATTAATTGCTTTCTAGCATTAGAAGGTTTATTCCTAAAAGAGAAGTACTTTTACTCTTTGGGTTAATGTGATTTATAGTGCTGAGTGATGTGCTTTCCTACTTCATTATGTAGTTAAAAGAACAGACTGAGTACAATGAAGACTACTGCAAAACTTTTCTAACCAGAAGAATTACAGTATGTGAGAATCAGGTAGAAATACCACAAAGAGGTCAAATGTTAAATTGTAGTGCAAATTACAATTTAGTATTTGTTACAGGCTTAGTAAATACTGCACTAATGAACCAGACCTTTATTAGAGTTCATATTATTGGTGATTAAGCCTTTGCTGACACTCATTTCACCTCCTGCACTTTTGCATTATGCTTTACAATAATAAAATAATAAAATATTAATGCCAAGAAAGATCATAGACTTTATGTGCTTTATTTCAACTTAATATCTTCATTGCCTTCTAATTTAAGTAATTTGAACTTTCATTTCAGTCCCTAGAGGTTAATTCAAATAGAAATATAAAACATCCTGACAACTCAGATTTCTATATTAATCACATACTACTAATGAGATTGTTTCTTTAATGAAGGACAAGGCAACAACAAAAATATACAGTACCTCATCTAGTTCCATTTCATCTGGACTCTCCCATGGTTTGATAAACTTTCCACGAGACCTCTTCAAAGGCACAATAACTATATAATACCCTCTGTAAATGTAATGGACAAAGGTCAGTTTGAAGGAAAAGGAAGAGATAAATTGTTAGAGAAGGTGTCTGGAGGAAATGACGAGAACAGTGGTATGTTGAGAGCACATTATTATGCTACTGCAAGACTTCACAATAGAGTTGTAAAGGTTCACCCTCTCAAAACCACATTCAATGTAAAACATTTGACAAACAAATGTCACTAATTACCTGCCTTTTTCACATAAACATATAAATATGTATAAGAAACTTTAATTACAATGTTCTAAAATGCTGACATTTGACTGCAGCTTATTATTTCATTTGAAATACAAGAGCTGTGGGATATTTGTGCCCTGCCACCATCACACCGTGAAAAAAACCAAACCTCTAAATTGAAACGTATTACCATATATTTAAATCTCAATTATCACTCCATCTTCCCCCATTTTCATGTATAATCAGAGTAGCAGTTTGACATAATGTGTTCGTTGATGCCAATAGTATTATAAACAGAGAAGAAAGAAGACAGAATACGCTCCACCCACCTACTCTTTAGACTATCAGTGGTCGTAAGCTTTATTCATATAATTATTCTGTTCAGAGTCATAGATGGGCACTTGATGTATGCTCTTTCTGCAGCTAATATTTTCAAATTACATATGCCAGTTTCCCTCAGATATTTTTCTGAAAATATCTTCCTCCTCACCTCTGTGGAAGTTAGTAAGGGATACTTTCTAGTATAACAGACATGTTATTCTGCATGTTTCCTTTGTAAAGCCTGGATACATGTCAGGCAGATACATAATTTCATATTAGTTTAAGTAAAGAAGCAGTAGAATCACAAGAGCAGAACATCCAGTATGGTACAACATGCATATTCTTGATAAACTTGGTTGAAAAGTCAAGCACATCAGAGAAAAGGGAAAGATGTTTTTTGTTTCTAGTAACAACAGAGCTTATTAAGAAGGTGTTTCTAGCTTTCCAATAGGGAAGATAATTTTAGCGTCTCATGCACCATATTCTTCTCTTCCAGTCAACCACTTTTTACGGCCTATTCAACCATCTGCAGCACTGACTTTTCATTTTACTCATGCAACGCTGCAGAAAAATCTGAAGTAATTTAATTAATGAGAGTCTACCGAAAAGGCCTTGTGTCACAATTGATCAAAAGCTATTTCAGACTAAACAAACTCTATAAACTACTTTTCTTTTACATTAATGAACGCTATTGGTTCATTTTAATGGTTTCTTTTTAATTAAACCCCTTCCCATAAAAGAAATGTAAGAAAGCTTTGAAATTTTCTCTAGTGCATTAAATGCACATATTAATTCTTGGGTTAAGAAACTGTTTCTCTGTGGAACTGCTGAGCTCTGACAGGAGGTGCTGGAATAGGTGTTGGCAACAGATTTTTAGCAGCTGTAACACTTGCAGTATTCCAGTATTTAAACAAAAAATGAAGGATATGTCCTTAAAGCAGCAATATGATAATTCAACTTTTTACCCTAGTGTTCTAATTCAAAGCTAGCAAGAGTGACTGTACCCATATTTTGAACTGCAGTATGCATTTTTGGGTACAGGAATAACAAATTCTAGTGAATACTGATTTATTTATATATAAAACCTACAATGCATATAGCTTTTCTTTTACAATTACCTAAGACTCAAGACAAAAATCATCTGCAAACTGGTCCTTCCATGTCTTTCAGACATTGATGGATGAAGGAATATCCAGCATGTAAATGTTGCTTTCACACTCCTTCATACTTTCTTCATGCACGCCTCCCACTCATATCTTTGATCATCCACTAAGGTTTTGAACACATACAGAGTATTAAGAAGCTAAAAGCACAATTGTACCAACAGCAAGCAGGAAAAGGAAATTGTTCGCACCGCTGTAAAGGACAAGAAGTCCTGTTACTTCTAGCTAACTCCAGAAAATGTAATATCTCTTGAAAGATAGCTTTTTTAATTTGCTAATTTCCTTTGTGGTGGTGTTGTGTTTTGTTGGGGTTTTTGTTTGTTTGTTTGTTTTTATTTTTGGGGGGTGCAGTAGGGTGGTGGAAGGGTAAAAAATGGAGGATTTGCTTGGATATTTCCTGAACTGAGTAGTACAAAGGGCAAAGTCTTCCACAGAGTCTTTGCACCTAAGACTTTGTGAAGATAGAGAAGATTCAGAGAAAGAAGAGCTGTCCCTCAAACATAAAAAATTGCCTTAGATTATCCCAAATACTGCAGGAAAATGAAGACATTGCTTACATGAGAGGACAGCAGCAAAAAGATCCATTTTTTCTACCATAAGATGGGCTGCGCAACAATTTCTATGCTGTATCACCATCAAGCATTGAAATAATTAAAATTACTTCTAATATCTTTAGTAGCTACAAAGATTCCAGCAACATTGCCCTCAATCCCATTACCATTTACCTATAAATCATTGGAACAAACTATTAACTGTTTCACCTTCTATGTAATTAGCATTATTGAAAAATGCACAATGTACAGTACTTCAAACTAAGATGGAGCCAGAGCATGTAATGCACTTGTAGAGTAATAGTAACTACAATAATGTCAACATAATTATTATACAAAAATTGCCTTCCAATATACAGACCGTAGCTGCAATAATCTTCCTTATTCTAGCAAGCATCAGGTCAGCTTTTCCTGTTCAGTATGTATTTTCTTTGATATACTCACTTCCAGATATCAAATTGATTTTTTTTCCTCTTTTTTTCTCCAATCTTATCTCAAGCCTGAACACACTTTCTTAGGAAAATGATATAGAAGGAGGAAACACATTATTTGCAAAATTGGCAGTTAGATCACACAGGTTTAATGTACCTTTCCTGATGTCACTTAGCCTCTCATTATTTTACACTACATAAAAGGAAGGGCATTGGTTCTTTTTCCACTAGTCTTCTGCCATTGTTTGACCAGCTACCCTGTACTTTTTTCTCTGTGTGAATGCTTAGCCTCATAAATCTTTTTTGACTCATTCCATCTTCAGTCTTTCTCTGCTGCATTTGTTGCTGACCACGTCTTCCTCTATATAATGACAGTAGCTACATATTTTCAATTTTTCAACCCCATAATGGCTCAACATCATTTCTTTCTTGACCTCACTTGCCTTAGAACCCTCAGTCAGTAATGAAAAAAAGGGACCAGCTTTCTACAAAGCCGTCAGTAAAAATCCACAAGGGAGATGACAAGTTGAATCCTCAAGAATATTTAATGACTCGCTCATTTTCCTGCTCATTTCTTTTACATTACACATGGGAACCTACAGACCAACAAAAACCACTATAAGCAGAGCAACAACACTTATTGATTGTACCACACCTCATGGTTTCTTGGCAAATCTTTATTATCTCACCTTTCTAATCCCTGTTGACCATGTGCTATCAGCTCTAGTCCTATTTCTGCTGTTTTAATCTCCACATTCCCCTTCACTCAGAAAATCTATGTAATCCCTGGTAAATTCTCTGCCAAATTCTTAAGCAAAACCTACTGTTTTCTTTCCTTCTTTCCAGGTCTGGAGGAAAGGCCATTATTTTAATTAAAAAAAAAAGAAAAAAGAAAAAAGTCTAAATCAGTTCATCTTAATGTAACTATAGTAACAACTCTTTTAAATACCACATAATTTTGGAATGACAGTTTCAGTATTCAAAGTAATGAAGCAAGGCAGCTACCCATCAATGGATTATTCATTGTTCAATATTGTTCAAAATAAAATGCTTTCCTTAATCCCCCTTTGCTACTCAAAATCAGTGTCGGTGAAGGACAATCTTCATGTATTTATGTCTAGATTTTACTCTCATACATACTTGGCTAAGACTCAAACTTATAGAAGAGCTCCAGTTGGAAGGGACCTACAACAATCACTGACCATTTCACAGATGACCAAGTTAAAACAAATTATTAAGGCCATTGTCCAAATGCCTCTTAAATGCTGACAGGTCTGGGGCACAGACCTCGTCTTCAAAAAAGCCTGTTCCAGTGCTTGACAATCTTTTCAGTAAAGAAATTGTTCATAACGTTATATGAACCTTCTGTGAGGCATCTTTGAACCATTCCCACGTGTACTGTCATTGGATAACACATAGAAGAGGTCTCCTCTCCACATTCTCTCCTCAGGCAGCTGTACAGATCAGTGAGATCACTCCTCAGCTTCCTTTCCAAGATGGACAAGCTCAAAGTCGTTAGCTGTTCCTCACAGGACATGCCTTCCAGCCCCACCATCAGCTATGCTGCCTTACAATGGACACATAAAAATATCTTAACGAAATCTAACAACAAAATGTGTTCTTGTTGTATTTCATGCCACTAGTGATTGCCCAATGCTCCAATCTGTCTACACTCCTCTGCAAAGCCTATTGTGCCTTGAGAATCAGCAACACCTCCCAGTTCAGTAACATCAAACATTAGCCCAAACAATGCTGCATTGTAGTTATGATGAATAAAGTTCTGGGACATCACTACAGCTCTAGATTTTATAACCATAAATAATCATTTTTATGAAGAGAAAAACTATGTTATGTCATTCATTCACTCACTTTATATTCTCGTTTGAAGGTACTTCTGGAAGTTCCACAGTTATCATGCCATCTAAGTTGGTCTTTCCAATGAACACTGGCTTGGTGCGAAGCACGTCAGGTGCAGTCTTTGCTGTTACTCTATGCTGAAGACCTCCAGCACTATTCCCTCTGTTCGTCAGCACAAATGAATATGATGTCTCGGGCTTCAAGTTAGTTATCAGCTTTTGAGTAGCACGCCCATCAACCTCCACCACCATTTTCCCATCATCATAAAGGATCTAAATTAATATATAGATTGAAGGTGGTTTTGGTTACTAAAAGAAGGCAAATGACACTGTGACAGTGAATTCATGAATAAGCCTATCTATAAATTGAAAAGGAAAATTGTTGGGCATTTTAGGCTGCAAGGTAGTATTGCAGTTAAAAAGGAAAATAAGAACCAGTACAGTAAGCACTCCTAAACTTCAATTTCACTTATTCAAATCCAGCAGCTTTGAACCTAGAATTTATGTCAAGGTACACTTGTTGTTAAAGGTACCCTGACTTTTTCCTCCACTGTTCTGACTCTTAAAGGTTTTTGCAACATTCATAAAATAGTGCTCTTAGCTCATCACTGCCTGAAATGACAGAAATGATGAAGAACCATGCAGAGGAAATGCCAAAAAGATTGTATGTTACATTAACTCCCCTTATCTCACTAACACTATAGTTACTGGAGTTAAAGAGCTATAATGAAAAAATTAGAGGAGACAAAAAAAAAAAAAGCACTTTGATAAAGTCAGTACAGAAATCATTAAAAAGAAACATGAAAGTTTTTCTTTTCTTTCACAGTTTTGTCTCAAATATAGCAGCAATGAACTACAAATTAGTAAGGTGTTAAAAAAACCAGTATGAGCCTGACTTGGATATGCTGCTGCAACAGTTGAAAACTCATATTGCCAAACTTCTGAACATAAGAGCTTAGGTCGATTTGGCTGAATAGTATGCATTCTTAAATATCACAGTAACAGTAAAATTCACATGTTCAGTAGGCTACCGAATAACATCCTGTAATCTGTATATTTTCTCTCATACAAGTGAAAAGGAACTTACTTTGAAAGGCAAGGCTGAATTGTAATTTTCTGGAATTTCCCAGGACAGCAAAACAGAAGTCTTCATTACTGCTTTAACATGAAAATTTTTTGCAAACACTGCTGGAAAAAAAGAAACAGTGTATATAAACAACACCTTGGGGTTTAGGTTTTGTTATATTTCCACTGCTACCTAGGAGGATTAGCTTTCCATTTAGGTAAAAAACCAGTAAGGATTTAATTCTCCTACCTGTTTGCTCATACTTAAATATCCCATTTTAACTCATTCTCACTCTTGCCTAGTGACAACCCAACATGTACTTTTTTCTTACCTGAAAAGATTGTGAAGACGTTAGCCAGAACTTGCTTGGCAAGGGACAACTGAATTCTAAGGCATCCAAAACATATTAAGATTTACATACTTTACCTTTTGTATTTGATGAACCTATTTTATGAATGGGTCGGTCAGTTTTATTTACAGCTTCAAAAACACTGATATCCAAAGATCGATACTCCTCTAAAGGTCAACGCCATAAGCAGACAAATCCTACCTTGATCCACGGGTAGTGTCCTGAACTGGACACTTGGACTATATGGACCAGGCCCTTTGCTTGTATGGGCACGTACTTTTACATCATATGTGGTATCTGGTTTTAAGCCAGAAAGTGTCACAGTTGTATCAGCAGGAACAACAGGGAGTTCAACTGGCTGGTAAGCAACATTGATATCTCTGTATAAGATGGTATATTTGGTGATAATGCCATTTCTCTCTGCCAAGAGTGGCATCTGCCAAGTTAATTGAACTGATGTAGAAGTAGCGCTTTCCGAGTGGAGATTTTGAGGAAATCCACTGGGTACCTCTTCAGGAACAGATATCTCTTTAACCATCTCCTCCCCAAAGCCCACTTTATTTCTAGCTGATAGCCTGAAGACGTAAGAAGCTCCTTTGTGAATGTCTGTGGCTGTGAAGTGATCTTCCTTCTCTGAGAACTCCATGATGGTTAAGGTATCCATGTCTTTGCGACCAAACTTCAGGCGATAGCCCTGCAGCGGGCCAAAAGTGTCCACGGGAGGGTGCCACTGAATTAGAGCCGTATTCATCTGTGTGTGGCTAATCACAAGTCGAGGTTTGCCTGGAACTGTAGCACAATGTTAATAAAGATGATAAATACAAACAGAATTGCAGGTGAAGATCTTGAAGCTAGTTTTAGTAGCAGTTGGGACAAATTTTCTCTTCCCTCACTATCAGTTACACAAATCACTGTGTTATGGAAGAGTAATGCCTGCCTCCTGCACTGCTGAGTCACACAAACCTATTTTGTTTTCTTCTTCCCTTACCATTATTTCTAAATACAGAGAACATTCAGTCATGGGACTTAGGAACACGAGTGATGAAGTAAGACTTCAAATAGATGTCCTGTAAATGGTTGTCTCACAAATCCTTGATTGCAATTAAAAAAAAAAAAAAAAAGTATTTCCATAAGTATTCATTACTTTACTCCAAAGCTAATTTCTGCCATTCCTGTAAATGGAAAAATAATTAATTTTAATAATAGTAGCAGTAGTAGCAATTATGGAGAAATTACAGGTTCCCAGATGTGTCTAAGACAATTTTTGCCATTGACATGTCATAAAAGGGAAGTGAGACCAACTATTGTTGTCATCAAGAGTAATTACTACATATAATACAAACCTATCACTCCACTTTCCACACAAAAATCACTTCCACCATGGCCTGTTTCAGGTTGGAGTGGTACCACACTTTGGATTCTCATTTCTTGATTGCCCTGGCTATTATGTATGACTTAATTTCCAGCACTGTCTTGGTGCATGTGAAGTGGATTTCTGAAGAAGAATAAATTGGAAACTTCTCTCAACCTGCCACACCAGATATACTTAAATCCTTAACTAGGATCTATTAGTCCAAAGTGACGATTTGTCTTTCAGAGAAGCTATGATTGTCAGTGTGATGAGGATAGTCATTCTACAGGGAAAACCCAATTTTACTTATATTAGGGACATTTTTGGAGTTCCAATTTCAATTGGTCTCATCTACTGTTTCTATTTAGTTTAGATAATTTATTTTTATTTATTAATATTATTATATATATATTTAATTTATATTTTCATTAGTATTGCCATTTCAAAAGTCTGTTCCTATTACAAATACTTATTTGATAATGAAGTATATCCATAACTAGAAATTTGGTATTCATTGTGTACCAACGCCTGACAGAACAAGAGGATAGAACAGTTTTGGGAGCATTTGTTCCATGATAGCATAGTTTTCCATGAAGATTAATTAGTTCCATCTGCATTCAAAGCCTTCCCACGTGAATGTAGCTGCTGCACTGTGAGCTCTGGTTCCTGTGTTTAAGCACTTCAATGGATTTTATTACTTATCTTCAGTTCTCAGGCACCTAGCAAATCAGATTGTTGTTGTCAGAAGTCCTGACTACTATTCCATAATGCATTAGGTATAAGTAGGGAGGAATGGCATAGCTTGAAGAAAATTCTGCATTTTCTGCTCTTTTCTCATTATACCTGTTGTAAGTTGTGACAGTGCTTCTAATTGCATAAGAATTACAGCTAGTTTTCATATCACTTTTCTAAATACCCTTCCTCTTAAATGTCTAGTTCACCTACAAGTATTATTCCCAGGAAATTTTTAAAGTTTTTTTCCTGAAATTTCTGCTGTGTAAAGAATAGCTCTCTGACAAGTTATGACTGTTCTTCATTGATTACTATCAGCCTTTGGAGAACAAAGAAGGCCTTTTGCAAGACAAATTTTTCTCTACACTATGACTATTGTTGAAACCAATGGAGCACATGAAAGAGGAGTCTGCACAAATAGAAATAACAACCCCTTCAGCTTTCCAGAGGAGAGACCGCCGTAAGGTCTGATTTTATGAGTTTCCTTCCCTTGTGGCAGACCTTGCAGTTTGAACTATTTTTTTAACCATTGTGGTAAATAAAGAAAAATAATAAATTGCTACTTGTTTTTGATCAGGAGAACCAATAAAGCTTACTTATCCAATAAAATATTCTATCCTGTGACTATAATAAAAACAGTTACTTTTATTATTTTTTTGAAGTGGAGACTACCTAATTTTTTGTGAAGTATATGAACGTCCCTTTTGTTAAGATGAAACTACTGATAGAGAACAGTCCTATTTTATCTCTTTTTATTTCCAGATTGTTTTCAATTAACATTTCCTTTTAGTATAATCACTCTTGTGGGACAAATGGCAGAATCCTGTGTAATCTTATATACAGAAACATCATCTAGAAACTTCTTCTAATAACAATACCTCAATTTGCCATGAGCCCAAAGTGAAGTAGAATTGCCCATAAAAAATATATTCTAGGATTTTGTGAAATCCACCTCTGCAGCTACACAGAAAGATGTCTCTCACACATCCCTCTGCAGCAGTCATTATTCTGAACAGTTACCATTACTAGCAGAAGCTCATGCAAAGTGACTTTGACAAAATTTGTTTTAGCTGATTTGTTTCTGCTAGCTATTATACCATCACTCTAAGACAAATTTTCACCTCTCTGCTGAAATTTTTATTACAGGTGTGCTATCTAGCACTAAGATTAAATTCCAAATTAAGGACAAGTTGCAGTACTACATGATTCTTCAATTACTATGACTGAGAAATTAAAGGTCTGTTTAAATTCTTTATAAAACCTGCATGGTATCACCAACTAACCTTGATTTTTATCAAGGTCTTTGTAATCACACATTTTATAACTTCTGCCCCAAGTAACTTTAAATTTTCAAGTACTTTGCCTTGGAAATATTTAGTATGCTCATTTGAACTAAGTGGACTATTTGAATGAGAAATTAGACTATAGGCTGAGAAAGGAAAACACTGATGATGCTACTTCACTCGTAGCTTTACTACGAAAGAAAATAAAAATGTTTAAGAGCCGTAACCCAAACATAGATAAGTCAGACCGTGTCAGACCACTTTGGGCTGTGACTGCTTTTGCATATCTCTTTCTCCCTGCCTTTTGTAGCTGAATTTGAATAATTTCACTAACTTTTTTCCTGCTGCTAATCCCACTGGCCAATCTACCTTTGCCTATCTGTTGCATAAAACAGATGGTGAGATAAGATTGGGGAAAGGGGGAAGGTTGTAGGGGTGATTAAAACCCCCTCTTAGGGACTTTGATCTCTGGGATGGGTGTGGTATTTCTGTATTAACTTTTTACTATATATATCTGTAAATATCTGCCATACATTGTAAATATCTGCTTGTATATTGTGCAAAACTGTAAACATAAAGCTTCATTTATTAACTTCCAGCTGACTGAGTCCTAGCCTGGGTTATTTCAAAGTGTGGGGGGGTGGGTAACTGCTGAATCATCACATTTAGTAACACTTTTTGTTCTATCTAATTAAAAAACCCAGGAACAGAAAGAATGTAAGACAAAATCACACTGTGGAGTGAAAATATTAACCCTATTCAGTGACTTCACTAAAAATTGCTGTTACCATACTGGAGGCTTACTTACTTTTGGTGAGCCTTTCCTGTCTCAAAATGTAAATTATGCTTTTATATCACTGACTTGACACAACTTAACAGTTACTTATCATGTGGTGATTTGCTGGGCTAAGAACTGGCTGGCTGGCTGAACCCAAAGAGTAGGAATGGAGTTAAATCCAATTGGTGGCCAGCTACCATCAGTGATCCCCAGGACCCAGTTTTGGGGTCAATTCTCTTCAATATCTTTACCAGTGATTCAGATGAGGGAATTGAGAGTACTTTCAGTAAGTCTGCAAGTGACACTAAAGTGTGTAGGAGTGTTGATCTGCTCAAAGATAGGAAGACTCTGCAAAGATACTTGGACAGGCTGGATTGATGGCCCAAGACCAATTGTAAGAGGTTTAANAACTTCCAGCTGACTGAGTCCTAGCCTGGGTTATTTCAAAGTGTGGGGGGGTGGGTAACTGCTGAATCATCACATTTAGTAACACTTTTTGTTCTATCTAATTAAAAAACCCAGGAACAGAAAGAATGTAAGACAAAATCACACTGTGGAGTGAAAATATTAACCCTATTCAGTGACTTCACTAAAAATTGCTGTTACCATACTGGAGGCTTACTTACTTTTGGTGAGCCTTTCCTGTCTCAAAATGTAAATTATGCTTTTATATCACTGACTTGACACAACTTAACAGTTACTTATCATGTGGTGATTTGCTGGGCTAAGAACTGGCTGGCTGGCTGAACCCAAAGAGTAGGAATGGAGTTAAATCCAATTGGTGGCCAGCTACCATCAGTGATCCCCAGGACCCAGTTTTGGGGTCAATTCTCTTCAATATCTTTACCAGTGATTCAGATGAGGGAATTGAGAGTACTTTCAGTAAGTCTGCAAGTGACACTAAAGTGTGTAGGAGTGTTGATCTGCTCAAAGATAGGAAGACTCTGCAAAGATACTTGGACAGGCTGGATTGATGGCCCAAGACCAATTGTAAGAGGTTTAACAAAGCCGGGATGCTGAGTCCTGAACTTGGGTCACACAAATTGTATGCAATGCTACAGGGCTGGGGAAGCGTGTCTGGAAAGTTGCCCAGCAGAAAATGACCTGGGGGTCATATAAGCATGAGCTAGCAGTGTGCGCAGGTGGGCAAGCAGGCCAACAGCATACTGTGGCCAGCTGGAATAAGGAAGTGATTGTGCCCCTGTATTCAGTACTGATTTGGCCACACCTCAAATACCGTGTTTAGTTTTCAGCTCCTCACTACAAGAAGGACACTGAGATACTGGAGCATGACCAGAGAAGGGCAACAAAGCTGGTAAAGGGTCTGGAGAACAAGTGTTATGAGAAGCAGCTAGGGAACTGGGAAGAGGAAGGCTGTGTGGAGACCTTACCACTCTACAACTACTTAAAAGGAAGCTGTAGTAAGGTGGGTGTCGGTTTCTTCTCCCTAGTATCAGCTGATAGGATGAGAGGAAAACAGCTTGAAATTGTGCCTGGGGTGGGGGTTAGGCTGGTGTTGTGGTAGGCCTGATAGTCCAAAATAGGCCTGAACATGTATTAGCTTGTCCAGACATGTTTTATTGCTCTCCCTCTCTCTGTTCTGGGGAGAAGCAACTGCAGCAAAGACAACAAAAGAATCTGGAGCCCCTGAGTCTAAAGACCCTGGCTTGCCCAAACTTGTTTGCTCCTGTTTACATCCTATGGTAAGCACTTGGCTTGTGCCTGCCTCGTGCAAGGCCTATGTCTTTCCCAAATTTGGGTAAAGCAAGCCTATGGCTTCACCTAATATGGTCAAGCTTGGCTAACTGCCATTCTGATTGGCTAATCTGTGTCCGAAGACCCATTAGTCTTGGGCTGATTTGATAAAAAGAGATGAGAATGCAACACAACATGTTCTGCTGTTCTATTCATGCCTGCTTGCCTGCTGCTGCCTGTCACTGTTGTTCCCTGCTTCTGGCAGTGATACTGCCTTATGCTTTCTGCACCATTATGCTAGTTTGTTTGCCTGGAAACTGCCTGCTTTGATTCTACTTGGAAAAGGCACAATCACCTCCACATGATCAGTCTGCATAGCCAGCGTTACTTCCGTGCTGAATCTGCACATCACAAGACATCCTGCCTTCACCTGAAAGTCTCCTGCCAAGACAGGAAGTCCTGGAGATACACAAATCATCCAGAGAAATCAGGACCAGGTCAGAGATCATCTGCCCCTTTCCCCAGCATCCTTTGAAGCCTGGGAAGAATCCAAAGCCTTAACAGCTAAGAGACACTGCCAGAATTTCCTGCAAGCGTTTGGGTACTGTCTGAACTCCTGGGCACACTTAGACGCAAGAGGAAAGCGTACAGGGAG
>VWZI01000127.1:0-17984 GCA_013396835.1 Psilopogon haemacephalus
GAGCAAAGGGGCAGAATCCCCTCCCTTGCCCTGCTGGTAATGCCTTTGAATGTGATGTAGGTGGTGTACATAAGTAAATGGAAATAAACAGTGGAGTGTTCTAAGACATAAACTGTTTTCTTAATTTGTGTTCACTGGGAAGGTTTAATTACATTTTGGCACTTGGATTGCTTAACACACAGCAGTATAACTCTGAAAGTACTGTTTAATGATGTTGAGACCACTTAGCTTTGGTTGGAGGAATGAGACAGGGTTTTTTTTGCAAACTTTGAGTAGCACAGAACTCCGAAGTTCTGAAAGGCTTCCATTTTAGGAGGGCAGCATTGTAACAAAATCTCACCACTGTGCACAGCAAATCATAGAATCCTTAGGGTTGGAAGGAACTTCTAAAAGTCACCTAGTCCGGTCCCCTTGCAGTGTACCTTTTACTAGATCAGATTGCTCAGGGCACTGTCCAATGTGGCATTGAGTGTTTGCAGTGAAGGGGCATCTGTCATGTCTGTCTCTATGGGTAAGGTCTTGCTGCCTGCTTGTCTCAGAGCCCCAGGACTCTTCGTGGAGCTGTTTTCTTTCCAGTGCCCCAATAAAGAATTGTGCTGACAAAGGTTCCCGGTGTTTAAATAATTGATAGGCTTAGCTTATTAAAGTGACAGATCAAACAAATTGGGGATTGCTAATCGTTAATGCACTAACTGCAAGTGGTTGAGCCTGGGGTTCATAAAGCCACTCTCTATGTGTTCTGTTTTTCATACATCTCAGCAAACCTATGAGTGGAATAATTACCATTGTTTTCATTTCACAGCCTGTAATCTAGTTTGTCTCATTAAAATATTCCAATTAGCCTCAAACCAGCCTCAAAAAAAGCTGGAGATGCAGATCTTTGCAAAAGCGCTAATGAAAAACAGAAACGCAGGCAAAGTTAAGCTGTATGCTGAATGTGCAATTCATACCAAGGGGGATGACCCTGTCTTGTGTTGAGGAAAAGGAATACAGCCTGACAACTCTTGTCCTCTCTGCTAAATCCCCTGTCTTTCCCCCTAGAAATGCTCCTCTTGTGTTTTTTTTTTTAATACCATAACCCCAGCTGTCTCTGCCTTCAAGGTGACACAGCATGATTTAGGTAGGCGTAGAGCTGACTAACATAGTCATACATGTTTAGCATCTACTTCTTTGGATCAGTGTCATGCTGAGTGGTGTTAATTTCAATATTGAAATTTCAGTTAACTAGGCAAAGGTCTTCACTTGGGCCCTATACTGTTTGAAGTATATTTGGAAACTGTTTTTATTATGTTACCTGTACTTCAGTAGTTGTAGCTGAAATGGGGAAGGCTTCTCTTCACAAGACTCCCTCCTTCAGCTGTTTGTCAGGCCAGCTTCACAAATTTTCATTCCAGAATAGAATAGAATAAGACAGGTTGGAAGAGACCTCCAAGACCATCCAGCCCTATCCAATGTCACTAAGTGCCCCATCCAGTATTTTCTTGAACACCTCCAGGTGGGGATTCCACCACTTCCCTGGGCAGCCCATTCCAATGCCAATCACACTGTGGAGAACTTCCTCCTAACATCCACCCTATACCTCCCCTGGCACCACTTGAGACTGTATCTCCTTGTTCTGTTGCTCGTTGCCTGGGAGAAGAGACCAACCCCACCTGTCTACAACCTCCCTTCAGGTAGTGGTAGACAGCACCAGGGTCACCCCTGAGCCTCCTCTTCTCCAGGCCAAACAACCCTAGCTCCCTCAGCCTCTCCTCATAGGTCTTATGCTCCAGGCCCCTCTACCATAAAAACATATAAACATCTCTTGATTATAAGAATCTCACCTTTCCCCTGAAATGCACTAAATTAACCTGCATGCCTATCCCATCATAAACTAGGCAGTTTCCCCATAATGGGGTAACATGTTCCAGTGTTTCACCACACTCACAGACAAAATTCTTCCTTATATCTAGTATGAATATATTCTAGTTTAAAACCGTTGTCCTGTCACAGCAGACTCTGCTAAAAGCAAAAGACTGGTCCTGTCTTTATTATAGGCTCCCTTTAAGTATTGAATGGCCTAAAATATTATCAAATTATGAAATATTTTGTGTTGAGTAGTTATAAAAATACTGTATTTCACTATATTGCCTCTCTACTTTGTCCATTTCTTTACCTGTCTGGAAAAAAAAGTTATTATCTCAGTATTTTAACAACAACAAAGTATGTGTGGAGGTGGAAATAATAACGGAAGAGTGGAATAGAAAGATGGAGATGGAAGAAAATGGATTACACCTGGTCAAACAAGTTTCAAAATACATGAAGTATTATCCCTTACCTAGAAGAGTCGTAACAGTTTTAGAGTCTGTAGTCAAAGCTGTCTTCAAAATTAAAAGGAAAGACATAATGGATATTATCATAGAATCATAGAATCATAGAATGGTCTAGGTTGGAAGAGACCTCAAAGATCACCCAGTTCCAACCCCCCGCCATAGGCAGGGACACCTCCCACTAGATCAGGACGCTCAAGACCTCATCCAGCCTGGCCTTGAACACATCCAGGGAGGGAGCAGACACAACCTCCCTGGGCAACCTGTTCCAGTGCCTCACCACCCTCACTGTGAAGAACTTCTTCCTAACATCCCGTTCAAATCTCCCCTCTGCCAGTTTGAACCCATTCCCCCTCGTCCTGTCATTACAAGACCTTGTGAACAGCCCCTCCCCAGCCCTCCTGTAGGCCCCCCTCAGATACTGGTAGGCTGCTATAAGGTCTCCCCGAAGCCTTCTCTTCTCCAGGCTGAAAAGCCCCAACTCTCTCAGCCTGTCCTCATAGCAGAGGTGCTCCAGCCCTCTGATCATCTTCGTGGCCCTCCTCTGAACTCTCTCCAACAGTTCCATGTCCTTCTTGTGCTGGGGGCTCCAGAATTGCACACAGTATTCTAGGTGGGGTCTGACAAGAGCAGAGTAAAGGGGGAGAATCACCTCCCTTGCCCTGCTGGTAATGCCTCTCTTAATGCAGCCCAGGACACGGTTGGCAGTCTGAGCCGCGTGTGCACACTGCAGGCTCATGTTGAGCTTCTCATCCACCCAGACCCCCAGGTCCTTTTCCTCAGAGCTGCTCTCCAGCCACTCACCACCCAGCCTGTATTTGTGCTTGGGATTGCAGCGCCCCAGGTGCAGGACCTTACACTTGGCCTTGTTAAATTTCATGAGGTTAGCCTGGGCCCACCTCTCCAGCCTGTCCAGGTCCCTCTGGATGGCATCCCTGCCCTCCAGCGAGTCAACTGTGCCACACAGCTTGGTGTCATCTGCAAACTTGCTGAGGGTGCACTTGATTCCTCTGTCCATGTCGCTGACAAAGATGTTAAACAGCACTGGTCCCAGAACTGACCCTTGAGGGACGCCACTTGTCACTGGTCTGCAGGTGGACATTGTGCTGTTGATCACCACTCTCTGCGTGCGACCATCCAGCCAATTCCTTATCCAGCGAGTTGTCCACCCATCAAGTCCATGTTTTTACAGTTTGGTGACCAGGGTGTCATGTGGGACAGAGTCAAAGGCCTTACTCAGGTCCAGGTAGATGACATCAGTTGCCCTTCCCTTGTCCACTGCTGCTGTGACTTTAAAACAAATACACCTGGCTAATTAGATTTTGCAGCCACATGGCTTCATGTCTTTTAGAAATGGAGAGAAGTTACATTTCTGCATTTGTTACATCATCTTAGAGTATCATTAGATTACCACGATTTCAGGAATGGATTTGTGCCTTTATTGTCAAGCATGAATAATGTGTGATCTTGTAAACTTTCATAGGTAATTTGTTAGAGAGCTATCTCTAATTATAACTTGAGACAGATGGGAGCTGAACATAGGAAATAGGAGATAGACTTACTCAGCTGCACAAAAAGTTTCACAGATGTGTTTGATCTCTGGTAAGTGACTTAAGTTAGGGATGTATTCGTAAAATCTGAAGTACACTTTGTTAACAAAGAAGAGAAGCACCAAACTATTTTATTTGGTGTAGTGTGAATTCAGGGTTTGGTCAGCATCTGTGTGCATGTGGTGGGCATTATGCTGATTTAGCTGTCTTAGAAATGAGAGTTTGTTGTTGTGGTGTACCTGTAGTAACTACAGAGCACTATATAAAAAAAATCCAAGAGCCTCACTCTTTTTGCTTATTTATTAGTGATATTTAGCCATGCCTGTCTTCTGTGCTTAAAATAAATTTGAAGTGTGATTCAGGTCCACCTTGAGTCAGTTTGCATCAGCTTTAATGAGAAGAGGTGAACTGAAGGGATGTGCCATCTGTGGCATGCCTGGCTAGAGGTGCCTCAGTAACAACTGAATTGTTGCATGTAGTGTTGGATGTCAGACTTATACCATGAGCTGTATTACTTGAGGACTTTAAGAAGCATATATGTAAATATCTGAAACTGAATTTACTGAGCTATAGACTATTTTGTCATTTACATGTCTTTCATCACAGTATTCTTTGAGATAGCACTTACACCCTTGAATATATGCAAATAATATTTGTATTTATTTACTGAAATCATTAAACAAGATTCCATATTTATTGTATGCAAGCTTCCTGAGTTTGTTGTATCTGATATCTGTAAGAAAGATGATCAATATTATGGTATAACCTGTCAGATGTTCCTTAGATTCACAAAAAAAATACACGTGTTGTCTCTCTCTTTCACTGTGTGGCTTTGCAGTTACCAGGGGTGTAAAGTTGCATTTTAGTCAGGATTATGCTTAGAGAGAGGAAGATAAGTATCAAAGATTTCCTCCACATTAGTGGGATTAAGGACTACAAAGTGATTTCCAGAATTCAGTGTCATAGTGGGAGATGTCATAGCATTGAGTAAAGTATCAAATTCCATCAGTGTTCTTAAAGTAAGGTTATGTATTCATTCTAGGATGCTTCTAAGAGCATTTGATATTGCTGATGCCAAATGTGAAATCAGGGCATAAAAGTGATGTGTAATGGAATTTCACCTTTGTCTCAATAGGTAGGAAATATAGGATAGGATAGGATAGGATAGGATAGAATAGAATAGAATAGAATAGGATAGAATAGAATAGAATAGAATAGAATAGAATAGAATAGAATAGAATAGAATAGAATAGAATAGAATAGAATAGAATAGAATAGCATAAGCCATGTTGGAAGAGATCTCCAAGATCATCCAGTCCAATCTATCATCCAGCACTAGCTAGTGCCACTAAGTGCTCCATCCAGTCAATATATTTGTTCAGAAGAGTCATGTGAGTGCCAGGTATTGGTAGATACTGTAGGTGTGTCATATTTTTATTTGCCTACCCTTGCATGAACAGTTCTTTGTTCTACCTGCTTTCTACTCTGTGTGTAGTTCAGGTGGTGCCCTCACAAAATATAAACCAGTTGCTTTATTAGTGTAGTGACTTCAGCTGGGACAACATGGTACCTGGTTCACATCTAAATAGGTTCTGAGCATAAAAGATGATTTAACAGTTTGATTTTTTGGTTATTAGAAGTGGTGTACCCTGAACCTTGACAGGGGAACTGCTTGCTGTCTTCTAAAGTGACCTTTCTTTTGTTAGAGAAATAGGAACTGCTTCTTGCTGCCTGAGACAGAGGTGAAGCAAGTACAAGGCATATAATGTTCTATAATGGAATGACAAATTTTGCTTGCAGCAAAAGGAACCTTCTGGTATAGTTAATAATCAAAGAATCATGGATGCCTTAATCCAGAAGAATGCTTATGTCTGCCACATCTCCACTCTGTGGGTTTCTGTATGTGTTAGTCTGTGAGAAGTTGCTTACAACAGTCTTCACCCTAGTCCCCAGCTGTTACAGATTACTGCATATGTGATGTAGGGTATTAATCACAGAACCACAGAATGTTAAGGGCTGGAAGGGGCCTCATCTAGTCCAACCCCTCTGCCAGAGCAGGGTCACACTGGGATGCATCCAGGCAGGTCTTGAATATCTTCAGAGAGGAAGACCCCACAACCCCCCCTAGGCAGTCTGTTCCTGTGTTCCATCACCCTCAGAGTGAAAAAAAATTTTCTCACGTTTGCATGGAACTTCCTACGATTGACTTCTGGCTAATAAAGAAGTAATATCTTTTCAGTCAAATAAGTGACCAGACTCATGTCCCTGGCAGCATGCTCCCTTCCTAAGATGTATTAATCCTAGACACATATGATGCTTTGGTGTGTAAGGTCAACTTGTTTATCTGACTGAATGCTGCCCATGTTTTCAACAGACCTGGTTTGCAACTGGATGACCAAGCTGATCTTGATGGCTATAAACTGAGTCTATAACTACCTTCTAAAACTGTAATGTGCAGCCTACCCTCACACAACCTGAATCTGGCTTTTAGTAAGGTTTTGTGCCACCATAAGAAGTTTTATGCAATTAATTCGCTAGGATCAAAGCAAAATTAAATCTGCTGATTGGTGTTTTGTATTAATCTATGCACTTAGCATTAAAGCTCTTCTACTGGACTTCCTCTTGAGAAAAAAAAACAAAACCAAACACACACACACACAGAACAACCAAGCAACCAAACAAAAAACCCAAACACAACAACAAAAGACCACAACCAAAATAAAACATTCCTAAAAGGACCATGAGATGCATAAGAAGGAACATGTACTTGAGAATGCAAGACAGGTGTCACACTGTAGCTTGGCAAACATTTGCCTTGGAAGAATAGTAAACAACTGCTTTGCCCTTTCTTTCTGCTCTTTATGATGCTACCTTTGAAGGTGTGCTTGTGTAATTGTATCTGTCAGATGAGCATGACAGATACAGACTGGGGTGGTGAATGGCTGAGAGCAGCCCTGAGGAACAGGACCTGGGGGTCTGGAGTGATGCAAAGCTCAAGATGAGGCTGCAGTGTGAGTGCAGCCCAGACAGCAACTGTGTGCTGGGCTGCAGCAAGAGCAGCTGTGGGCAGCAGGGCAAGGGAGGGGATTCTGCCCCTTGGCTCTGCTCTCCTCACACTCCACCTGCAGTACTGTGTGCAGCTCTGGAGCCCCCAACACAAGGATGTGGAGCTGTTGGAGCAAGTTCAAAGGAGGGCCACGAAGATGATCAGAGTGCTGCAGCAGCTCTGCCATGAGGACAGGCTATGAGAGTTGGGGATCTGCAGCCTGAGGAAAGGTTTTGAGGAGACTTTGGAGTGGCCTTCCAGGATCTGAAAGGGGCCTAGAGGAAGGCTGGGGAGGGACTATTGACAAGGTCCTGTTATGACAGGAGGAGAGGTAATGGGTTTAAACTGGCAGAGGGGAGATTGAAACGGGATGTTAGGAGGAAGTTGTTTGCAGTGAGGGTGGTGAGACACTGGCACACGTTGCCCAGGGAGGTTGTGGCTGCTCCCTCCCTAGTGGTGTTGAAGGCCAGGTTGGACAAGGCCTTGAGTGACCTGTTCTAGTGGGAGGTGTCGCTGCCTATGGCAGAGAGTTGGAACTGAATGATCTTTGAGTTCCCTTCCAACCTAAACCATTCTATGATTCTATTCTATGACTGGTAGGCTTACCTGTGTTGCAAAGCTCCCCATCTCTTTTCTTGTGCTACAGTTGAACGTTCAACCATGCAAAAGAATGTGCTGTCCTAGCTAGAGAAAGTCTACGTTTCTTGTGTGTTAAGTGTGGAGTAGAATGTGGAAGTGCCTCTAGTGTTTTGGTTGGCTTGCTGGAATTTTTTTGCCTAGGAGTGTGACTGCCAAAGAGTGTGCTCTTGAATCTATGATACTCCAGACACCTTGTCTCTCAAAGGCATGAGAAAATAAATACAAGCATACTGATTTTGAAAACCTCTTCCAGTCTCTCTGCTCACCATTGTTACTAAGAGATCTCTGTGCCAAACTTGCTGCAGAAGTAGCAACTGCTCTGGGCGTTCTAGTCTTAAGTGAGGGTAGGCTTTGGTGCTGGAGGAACATAGACGCCAAACATCTTGAAGAACTGCCCGAGTTGAGCAGGGTGCCACAGGGTGTCACCAGTGCGCTTGATAGACCCCAACTTTCAACTGCTGTTGGACTACTTTTGTGGTAGTGATGTCAGTCTGAAATGGTTCTGTTCCCTGAAACTCTGCAAAACCCCAAAAGCAGAGAATGGAAGTCTTCAGTGAGTTGTTAGGGTATGGCTTCAGACTGCCTTCCCAAAATAAAGCATACGGATCTTTGACGAGATGTTTGGATCTTGGTGAAATTGAGAGCAAGAGGCCTGAGAGCTTTGCAACAAGCTGCTTAGGCTTAGCAGCCTTCCAAGCTCCTTTGAGTGTGTATTTGTAGAACCAGGTTTAAGATCAGACAGGTGTGCTTTAACAAAACCAGCAGGGTCCTGATATTCTGATGGCCTAAAACTGATTCTGAGGCATTTTTAAAAGATAGACAAGTGAATGGTAGGGGTTAATTTTAAATACCCTTTAAAGAAATTAACAGCAATTTTTTCAGATTTTGACAGATTTCACTTTTGTGTGGAAGTTACTTCCTTCTTAACTCATCTGTTGTGTCTAAGGAAATTACTGTCTGCTTTTCCTATTAGGTGTATAATTTTTGGACCACTGGAAATACTAATCTGTCATTTACAAGCTGCCCATTGTCGGGGGAAGCTTTTTTGAACCTCAGACAGCTGTTCCTCCAAGCAGCTGGGTGGACTAGAAGAACTGGGCAAAACAATTCACGTGAGAGTGGATTGGCACTTGGTTTTGTCAGCACGAGCTGGGAGCTGGCTCCCTAGTCTGTTGCAGATAAAATAACTACAAAGGCTTGGATTTCACACGTGAATTTGCATGCAATCTTGTATCCAAGAAATGGTGCTAGACAATTACGCTCCACACCCATAAAATGGTTGTCAAAGTCCAAGTTTAAAAAGGGAAATAAAGTTGCAGGCAAAACTTTCAGACCAGACAGGTGTTTTTCTTAACTTCCAGCTCTGGTGGCTGTTCTGCATGTAGTCTGTACAGCATTAGCCACAGTGAGGTATGAGGTGGGGTCTGGTGTGTGTGTGTGAGAGAGAGCTGTTTACTGCATTAAACATCTGCCAACAAACTTCTGCATTATCATCTTAAAGCTCTGTATTTGTTTGTGTAAGTTCTGCATCAAAAATGAGGTTGCTTTGAGCGACCTGTTGTAGTGTGAGGTGTCCCTGCCTATGGTGGGGAATTGGAACTTGATGATCTCTGAGATCCCTTCCAACCCAAACCATTCTATGATTCTATGAAAAAGCTTTTTTTTCACTGGTGGTTGAACAAAGGCCTTCCAGGTTCTGAGTTTAAAGCACACTGAGTTGCTGATGAGGTTTGCTTGAAAGTACCCTGTATGGCTTATATATGTAACTTTGCATTGGAGAATCCAGAAAATCCTGTTACAGTAGTGCTACCAAACATGAACAGACTTGCTGTGTGACAGCTGCTCAGGATTGCTGTTCACAGTTTACTGGTTCTGTAGACCCTTTGTTATGTTTACCTCTACTCTTACAACACTGTTGGTATGGAGTGCATAGTATCTCCATTCTTTCAGCTTGGCAAGAACAGAGAAGAAAATCACTCTCCTGTTCTGTCACATTCTTGCCTGGCAAAGAGCAGGAATAAGAGGTTTTCCAAGTAAGAATTTAAACTAGCCTCCATAAATATCAATACACACAGAACTTGTGCAGCTGATGCCTGCAAAGATCTGATGAACAGGCATTTTGTTTTCCTCACTCCTGCTGTAATGAAATGATAAGACACTTAAGCTTTCTCCAGATCCAGTACACTGGCTGTCACTGATGAAAGTTGTCACGCTCAACTAATTTAGACAGTGTTGATGGCAGTTACTAAATAGGCAGTTTGCTAACATGAATAGAAGTGTCAAGAATCATGCTGAGCAACAGAACTTGTGGCTCTTTTCGAACAAATACAAGACCTTGATGTAAAGTATTGCATAATTACACCCGGCAACTACTGTGGGTCTGGATTGGGGAGCAGCATTTGGAGTATTTGGAAAGTTTTAAGTTTTGTGTTTTTAAGACTGCCACTCCGAAGTAACTCTTTAACTGTTGATTTAACTGCTGGCATTTCAGTGGCTGTTTCTCAGTGCTGTCAAGGTTAATAAGTGAATAACTTGCTGCCCTAACTTCAAAGCTCCAGTTTTGACCAAGTATAAAATGTTCAGATAATCTGACATGATGTAGAAACATCTGTATTATCTATATGAAAGCAGGGCATTCTGACTAAAATGTGGGTCTGCTGTGACAGAAACAGGACTAGTATGAAGCAAACAAACAAAACCCTCACAGGCTGTTTTGTGCAGTACAGACCTTCTCATCCAGTTAGGGGTTTTTATTTTCTTAATCAAGCAAATGCCTGTATTCTTTGTTAAAAAGACAAAACAAACCCCCAAAGCCAAAGTTTATTTTCTGCTGTCTGCTCAAGAGGTCCTTCTGGAATAAAGAACTGCTCTTGACAAATGATTGTTGATTCTTCCCTATTATGTAGCTTCAGGATGATTTCATAGTTTGGTATCCCCTTTGATCTTTAGTTTAGGACTGCGAAAAGAAAATCTTAACAGAGATAATTGGCAAAGGGATTCCCTCAACAGCCACATCAGTAATTCTCTTCAAAAAACTTGTCTCTGTGATTCTTTCATTTGCTTTGCATTTCCCTAACTGTCTAGAAGATGGCTTTGGGGCTTGGGCTGTGGGTTGTTAATTTTGTCTTTAGTATTTATGTTTAATTATATGTAGTCTTTCAGTTGCCAAACCACTACATGTGTAGTCTTCACTAGACCTGTGAGTATCCATTTTTCTTTGACCTTCTTTCACCTGAGCATTGTTAATAAGTTGAATATTTAAGTTCACATGGCTTACTAGTGTACTCCTTGGTGGTGCAGCTAGAAGCCCTTTTGACTTTCCCTAGTTAAATATATTTCCTATAAATGCTGTGAGCTAATCTTAAAATTGTTGAATGTATAGTGTATGAGCTTGTAATTGGTTTTAAGTCTCAACTGGAATATAGAATTTTTATATAATATAAACACATAATTTATAATCCCTTTAGGTCTGTGCCATAAGTTTTATTTCCTTCCTTTATTTGTTTTTCCTGTAGCACTCCATTTTTTGCAGGAAGATGTAGATGCTATGAAGTGATCTTTGAATTTTCTTTGACTTTCCATCCCATATGAAGGGAATTACATTCACTCTACTTTTTCCAAAGGTGAGTTTTAGGTGGTGTTAAATGATTGATATAAGAAACACTTTAGTAGAGTGAGCAATACTCAAGACTATTGAAACACTAAACTCTTGTATCAGAATGGGGACTTCTTTACATGCTGAAGGTAAATTTAGGTGTTCTCAAGAACTGATTTTTTCTGCCAAATTCCAATGAAGATGAAAGAAAGGTAAATTGCTACATTTTAATTGTCTGGAATCTGCATCAAGTATAAATAGATGTTAAGAAATTTGTCCGTAAACAAAGTTGTCCATCTCCAAGTTCTGGTTCTTCCTCCTATATAGGTAAATCAAACATATAAAAATATCTGCTCACTTTTTGGTCAGTTCTTTGGGAAATATAATTCCCCTGTATTGGAGTGCTGACACTGACATCTTATTATGCTGGGTAGTACTATAAATAAGCTGGTGTTATATGTATATGTAATGATTAACCTGTGATAGCTCAAAAATGCCTACCTGCTGACTTGATTTTGGCTCTGAGGGCTTAAAACTCTCCCACTGCTTATTTGTAAATGCTGCTGGACTTGCAAAGTTTTTGACTTGAATGATAGTGCTGTTATGTAATTTATTTCAGTGAACTAAATAAGACCACAGAGACTTGTTTCATGTTGGTTACTTAGTTGTAGTCATTGCTCTGTGAAGAGCTTTAAAACACCTTGAAAATTAAGATAAATTAGGTGATCCATTATCCTTTATAAGCTACTCTAGAAGAAATTCTTTTATCTGCTCATTCAATTATGTTTGGAGCTTTTCTAAGCCAATATAAGAAGTCCAAAGCATGTGTATTTGGCAAAATCTTTTAGGAATAATTTTGAGTATAGATAATCCATTGTACCTGAGAAGGAAAAAGTTACATCCTCCTAATTTCCTGGTTCAGAAACTGTAATTTATGGAAGTAGAATTACCATCTTTATATAATCACAAAATCAATTAGTGGTAGGGGTTGGAAATGACCTCTGAATATCATCTACTCCAGTACCCCTACCAGAGCAATAATAACAGATGTTCCACAGGGTGTGGATACTCATGCATTACACCTACTGCATTAAGTTACCCCACTTCCTTCAGTCTACAAGGAACAACACTCTTGGAGTCCCAAATTGTCTAAACCCTGTGCAAAATAAATGCTAGCTAAGTATGTAAGAGTATGCAGGAGTGAACACTTTCTGGTATTAGGAAAATATTTACTGAACAGAAGAGAATAAATTTCTTTTAGACAAGTTTTTGAATATGAGGGATGTTGGGGTGAGTTAGAAGGCAGCCAACCTTGGATCTCATGGGTAGAGGAGCGAGGCCTGGCCTGGGCCCCTAGTTTCCCATAGCAGCAGTTTCTTCCCACAGCAAGTCAGTGATAAGGGAAACATCTGGTTTGGGATAACAACTCGTCATGAGTATTAATAATGGGATTGTGCTTAATTATACCAACCCATTACTGTGCTCCTGGCTGGGATGGACACAGTCCTGCAGAGCTTATGGGGCCGAATCAGAATTGGACACATTTGCCTTCACTAATGAGCTAACAGTATAAAAGTATTGATCGGTCCCTAATACAGTGAACAATACTTCTATTGCATCAATTCAGTGCATTGATTCCAGCTCCCTCACAAAAGAGGTGGGGGTTTTTTTGTTTTGTTTGTTTTGGTTTGGTTTTTTGTGAAAGGAAATGCGACTTAAGGAATTGATGTGTTTATATTCTATGATGATCAGAGGGCTGGAGCACCTCTGCTATGAGGACAGGCTATGAGAGTTGGGGCTTTTCAGCCTGGAGAAGAGAAGGCTTTGAGGGGACCTTATACTACCCTTCCAGTACCTGAAGGGGGCCTACAGGAGGGCTTGGGAGGTCTATTTACAAGGTCTTGTAATGACAAGATAAGGAGGAATGGGTTTAAAGTGGCAGAGGGGAGATTTAAATGGGATGTTAGGAGGAAGTTCTTTACAGTGAGGGTGGTGAGACACTGGCACAGGTTTCCCAAGGAGGTTGTGGCTGCTCCCTGCCTGGATGTGTTCAAGGCCAGGCTGGATGAGGCCTTGAGTAACCTGTTCTAGTGGGAGGTGTCCTGCCTATGGCTGTTGTGATTATTAATTTTTTAAGTATCATTAATAATTGAGATTTCAGGAAAATTTCCCTGGGGTTCTTCGGATGTTTGGTTGGCAAGGTTGCACAGAATAGCTTATAAACACTGAATTAAACAGTTTAAACAGTCTAAACAGTCAGAACTTAGAAAACAAGAAACCTTACAACAGGGGAAATCCTAACCCTACCTATTACTCACAAACATGATAGGTATAGTTCCCGAGGAGAGAGGAGTAGAAAGAGTTTGCCTTGCCGCTGTGCTGTAGGCTGCAATGCAGGCTGCTAACATGTGGCCGCTGTGAAAGAGGTGCAAGTAGACGTCTGATCCCGATGGAAGGCAGCAGGAAAGAAGCAACAGTCCTAAATCATCCTCCTTTAAATACCCTATTTTGAAGGGTGTAACTGACCAATAGGCACCAGCGTCCATTGTTTTGGCCTATAGATTCAAAATCCTGCACCCAGGGGTTGACCCTAACACTTTGAGGGACAGCATCAAAACACCTGACTTGTTCCTCTGGCTTGATCATGTGGCATGGGGCTTCCTTCGTTCAAACCCTCATCACCTGTTCACCTGCTACTCCCAGAACTTACAACAGGAGGAGGAAAGAACAGGAGTTTGAACTGATTTGGGCAGGATTTGTGCCCTACCAGGACAATGGCACAGGGGGCATTGGAACTGGATGATCTTTGAGGTCTCTTCCATCCTAAACAGTTCTATGATTCTATGATTCTATATTAAATTTAGGTAGAACTGAGATTCAGAAATACAACATGGTAAAACTTCTATGCTTAATCCTAGAACAATAAGAGCTGTGCTTTTTGTTCTTCAGTTTATTAAGCCCCTGTGATTTGTAGCTTTTTAACACTTGGCACTGTCCCAGGTTTAGCTGACTAGCTAGATACAGTGAATATCCAAGGAAGGGGGAAAAAAAATCCATCTCCAAACCTTTCCAACAGTGAGTAACACTGGGAAATGCAGTGTTCTGTGAACTGTAAATACTGGTGCCATGTGCTGGTTTGAACTAATCGGAGAATTTGAGTGAGAAATTAGACTATTAGCTGAGAGAGGAAAACACAGTATGGCACTTCACCCAGATCTTTACTGAGAAAGAAAGAAAAAAAAAGTTTAAAAAGTGTAACCCAAACATAGATAGTCAGACGGTTTCAGACCTCACTTGGCTGCGGCTGCTCTTTCCATTGGTTCTTTGTCTCTACCTTGGTAGCTAGTTTTCAATAATTCTACTAACTTCTTTCCTACTACTAATCCCCCTGGCCAATCTACCTCAGCTTATCTGCATCATCAACAGGTGGTGAGATAAGATTGGGGAAGGGGGGAAAGGTGGTAGGGGGTGGTTGGTTACCCCTCTTGGGGATTTTGGTATCTGGGAGGGCTGTGGTGTTTCTGTATTACCTTTTCACTGTATATATTTGTAAATATCTGTTATACCTTGTAAATATCTGCTTGTATATTGTGCATTGCTGTAAAGCTTCATTTATCAACTTCCAGTGTTCTGAGTCCTAGCTGGGGTTTATTTCAAAATGTGAGGGGGCAGGTAACTGCAAAACCACCACATACCACCACCATTTACAATGAACAATAGTGTCACAAAAGGGGCCAGAGACCAGCACCTGCAAGGATGGAGCATCGCTCTAAATTAAGGGGGGAAGTGATTCTCCCCCTTTACTCTGCTCTTGTCAGACCCCACCTAGAGTACTGTGTGCAATTCTGGAGCCCCCAGCACAAGAAGGACATGGAACTGTTGGAGAGAGTCCAGAGGAGGGCCACAAAGAGGATCAGAGGGCTGGAGCACCTCTGCTATGAGGACAGGCTGAGAGAGTTGGGGCTTTTCAGCCTGGAGAAGAGAAGGCTTCCAGGAGAACTTATAGCAGCCTACCAGTATCTGAGGGGGGCCTACAGGAGGGCTGAGGAGGGACTGTTCACAAGGTCTTGTAATGACAGGACGAGGGGGAATGGGTTCAAATTGGCGGAGGGGAGATTTAAACGGGATGTTAGGAAGAAATTCTTCACAGTGAGGGTGGTGAGGTGAGGCACTGGAATAGGTTGCCCAGGGAGGTTGTGTCTGCCCCCTCTCTGGATGTGTTCAAGGCCAGGCTCGATGAGGTCTTGAGCGTCCTGATCTAGTGGGAGGTGTCCCTGCCTGTGGTAGGGGGTTGGAACTGGATGATCTTTGAGGTCTCTTCCAACCTAGACCATTCTATGTTTCTATGATTAAAACGGACTGCAAGTGCACACTCTGGAGACTGGCAGCACGCTCTTAAAACCTTGGCTTCTGTGTTGTAAATTACCCTGCTGTGCTGTTCATGCTAAGATGGCAAAGTACAGGGAGGCTGGCAGCTGTGTTGGAAGCAACATGGAAACAAGACGAGGAGCAGCGTGACCTGCACAGAAGTGTGACCTATCACTTGCGTGAGGGCAATTTATCTTTTGCTTGCGTCTAAAGAGCTGCTCACATTTTTCCGCGAATCCTTCTGTTCCATAGGGCATCATTTGGCATGCACTGCTCATTTGGAATATTTTTAGAAAGTGTGAATATGGGCAGAGGCATGCTTTGAATTTTCCTCCTAGCAGGAGCAGAACTGCCAGCAGATCACATCATGTGGCTGCCCAAGCAAGTATGCATCTATTCTAGTAAGATTTTCCCACCCAAACATAGCATCCAAGCAGCTTGTGGAGACCATGTGCTCCACTGAGCCTGGCTCACCCTGAGGGCTGTGCATTGGAAACTTAACCATTAAGCCTCTGTCATAGAATCATAGAATGCTTTAGATTGGAAGAGACCTCAAAGATCATCCAGTTCCAACCCCCCTGTGCCATAGGCAGGGACACCTCCCACTAGATCAGGTCACTCAAGACCTCATTCGGCCTGACCTTGAACACATCCAGGCAGGGAGCAGCCACAACCTCCCTGGGCAACCTGTGCCAGTGTCTCACCACCCTCACTGTGAAGAACTTCCTCCTAACATCCCGTTCAAATCTCCCCTCCGCCAATTTGAACCCATTCCCCCTCATCCTGTCATTACAAGCCCTTGTGAACAGTCCCTCCCCAGCGTTCCTGTAGGCCTCCTTCACATACTGGTAGGCTGCTATAAGGTCTCCTGGAAGCCTTCTCTTCTCCAGGCTGAAAAGCCCCAACTCTCTCAGCCTGTCCTCATAGCAGAGGTGCTGCAGCCCTCTGATCATCTTTGTGGCCCTCCTCTGGACTCTCTCCAACAGTTCCATGTCCTTCTTGTGCTGGTTGTTACGTTAGCCCTCGGTCGCAAAGTGGTAAGACAGACATTTAAGCCACCTTAATTTCACAAGGAGACATTTGGAGCAGTACATCTGAGTTCTCTGTCCAGGAAAGTGGAGCATTAGAAGGAAAACACGGACCCTCCTTCCTCCTTTGCATCTTCCAGTATCTGAAGGGGGCCTACAGGAGGGCTGGGGAGGGACTGTTCACAAGGTCTTGTAATGACAGGATGAGGGGGAATGGGTTCAAATTGGCAGAGGGGAGATTTAGACGGGATGTTAGGAGGAAGTTCTTCACAGTGAGGGTGGTGAGACACTGGCACAGGTTGCCCAGGGAGGTTGTGGCTGCTCTCTCCCTGGATGTGTTCAAGGCCAGGCTGGATGAGGTCTTGAGCGACCTGTTCTAGTGGGAGGTGTCCCTGCCTATGGCACGGGGGGGTTGGAACTGGATGATCTTTGAGGTGTTTTCCAACCTAGACCATTCTATGATTCTATGATTCTAAGTGACTATAATAAAGATGAGCTTCTCTATGACTGTTTTCTGTGGGTTTTTAGGGGCAAAACCGATGACAGCTGAGTCGGTGTTGTCAGCGTCCTACAGGGAGTGCTTCTGCTCCCCTTAGGCTCCAGGGTTGCGTGAGCTACCTCACCCTGCCTGGCCTTGCCGCCGACTCCCCCGTGGGACAGCGCCCGGGACGGACTGTCTGGGCTCGGTAGGTGCGGAGCGGCTGGACAGCTCTCCCGCGCTCCAGCCTGGCCCACCGCCTGTGCGGGGCCGCTCGCCGAGCACAGCCGACAGCCGCCGGGGCCGCAGCAGCCGGCAGCGCCCCACAAGTCCACGGCCACGCCTCGGGCGCAGCCGACGTCAGTGGACGTCAGGGCCGAGCCCCCCACCCTCCCTCCGCCCGCGGAATCGGCTCTGCCGCCCGCTCTCGCTGCCCTCGCTCGGCGTTGGACAGCTGCAGCTGCCGCCTCCGACCGGCCCGCAGCCCCTCTGCCTCCCCTTCCCCGAAAGGCTCGCAGCGCGAAGATGGCGGCGTACAAATTCCTCCTGCCGACGCTCAGCCGCCGCATCCTCCTTCCCGCTGCGCGGGTGCGGGGCGCCGTGGCTGAGGTAAAGTAAAGAGGCGGGAGCGACCAGACCCTCGAATCGCCTGTCGGCCGCGCTTCCGCACAGCAGCTGGCCCCCCGCAAGCAGTCCGCGTACGGGTCCTCATCGCTCTGCCCGCCGGGCATTCGCCGACGCCGCGCCCGCCCAGCCGGCGGTGACCTTGACTGGGTACCTGCGGCGGCGCGGCCGCGGTCGGGGCCGTCTTCGCCGTGGCCGTCGATATCTGGCGCGGAGATGCGAGCAGGGCGGGAACAGGCGGCCAGAGCCCCGGGATCGGCCACCCCCGCCAGCAAGTGATGGGCTTTGTTTTGTCGTTTTTTTACTTTTTTTTTTTTTTTTTTTTTTTTTTTTTTTTTGTGTCTTTT